>JH651225.1:965963-979888 GCA_000260095.1 Tetrahymena borealis
AGCAACATCTGTGGTATCTATCTTAATATATGCGAGCTTCTATCCATGAAGCTAGCAATTATAGTTAAATCTTCTATTCATTGTTTTAGATATTAGAAAGATAATTTATTTGTATGTTTTATTTAATTATTGATCAAGCTTTTTCCTTATTTAATATGAATCTCTTAAAATATTTGTATTCTTCTGTTAGAATTAAGGAAGTAGATATTATTAATTAGAAAAAGATATTAGTATATTTAGAGGTTGAGTTTTACCCTAATATTTATTTAATTACATCACTTTCTGAGGATTTATGAGGATTAATGATATTTATTAATAATAAATCTAATAAGGTATCAAAAATTGAATAATTATATCACATATGTGTGATAAAGGAGAATCTTTAGATATATTATTTTTAATTTTATATATTTAATACATGGAGAAATATCTATTAAGAATATCATGGCACTATCAAATATATTAAGCATAATTAATTTGACTAAAACTTAAATACAATGAGAGAAAAGTGTGACCTACATCTCTTTTGAAAACAACAATTAAAAAATTGATTTTTCTACTACTTTTAAAATTTAAAATATTAAATTATTCAATTTTATTGAAACAAATACTTAGCACAACATGCATTTTATTAATTAATAAATTTATTTTAAGCTTTAAATTATTCAGGTTTTATTAATTGCTCCTATTTTATTATTTCCTCATTCATTTGTGAATTTATGTTCAATTGTTTGTTTAAAAAGATAAATAAGAGACTTAATTTATTTTTTTTCAAGTCAATTTCACTAATCTTTTGATTTTCATTAATTTTTGTTTTATAGTAGGTACCTCTTCTATCCTTTAATGATAATTAAAAAATTTAAATATCTTAAAAAAAAATATAAAAATGAGAGAATAAATTTATAATGGATAGCAGAAGAAAATAAAGATAAATAAATTTACCTTGCTTAAAGATATAATGTAGTAAGTTTTGAACAATTTCCTAAACCTGATACGAAACCACCTGCACCCTAGTCTGTAATTCCATTTACGCTTTTATATTTAAAGAGTATAATATAATAATATCAAGAATAAATTTGCAGTAAATAGTTGAAGAAAATAAAAAGAATATAAAAATTTACCTCAATTAAAGAGTTAATGTAGTAAGTTATGAGCAACCTCCTAATCCATAACCTAAATCACAAGCACCCTAATCTTTAATGCTATTTCCGCTTTTTTATTTAAAAATTAAATATAAAATAACAATATATTTAATTTGAAGAAAAAATGACTAAATCTAGAAGAAATAAATTATTCATGAAAAGCAGATAAAAATAAAAATATTTTAATATTTTACTATAATCCAAGAGATAAAGAAGTAAGTTAAGAGGAACTTTTTAACCCAGATCCTAAATCACGAGCTCCAAGTTCTCGAATGTTATTATGGCTTTTTTATTTAAAGAGTTAAGGAAAGAATAACAAGATAGAGAAAATAAATATATTGTAAAAAGTTGAAGAAAATAAAAATAATAAAAAATTGTACTTCAATTAAATAGATAACTTAGTAAGTTTTGAGCAATTTTCTAATCCTGATCCTAAACCCGAAGCACCTTCTTGCCCAATGCTATTTTGACTTATATATTAAAAGAAATAGGTGTAAATATTGAAATAATAAGTTTATCATCAAAAGATAAAGAGAAAAAAAGAGTAAAATTTTTTTACCTCAATTCAAGTGTTAATATAGTAAGTTTAGAGCAATTTCCTAATCCATACCCTAAACCACTAGCACCCTTGTCTTTAATACTATTACCCCTTTTATAGATAAAGAATTAAGTACTGATAGAAATAAAGAGTGATTAAATTTGTAATTAAAAATTATTGAAAATAAAAGAATCTAATATTACACCAATTAAAGTGTTAATGTTGTAAGTTATAAACAATTTCCTAATCCAGTTCCTAAATCACTAGCACCCTACTCTTAAATACTATTTACACTTTAATATTTAAAGTTAAAGTTAGGATAAAAATATTAAGAGAATAAATTATAAATGAAATGTTGATAATATTAATGTTAAAAAAATTATACCTTAATTAAAGAGTTAATGTAGTAAGTGAAGAGCAATTCTGTAATCCTGATCCTAAGCCACAAGCACCCTAGTCTCCAATTCTGTTTTGACTTTTATATTTAAAAATTATATGTAGAATAATAAAATAAAGGGAGTAGATTTCTAATGAAACTTTAAAATAACTAAATACTAAATAAAATGTTACTTTAATTCAAGAGTTAATTCTGTAAGCTTTTAACAATTTCCTAATCCTTATCCCAAACCAGAAGCACCTTAGTCTCCTATGCTATTTTAACTTTTATATTTAAAATTAAAGTAGATTAATAATATAGAGAGAATAAATTCCAAATTCAAAGTTAAAGTAAAAGATCAATAAAATGTTACTATATTTCAAGTGTTAAGCTAGTAAGTTAAGAGCATTTTCCTAATCCTTATCCTAAACCAGAAGCACCTTAGTCTCCAATACCAGTTTCACTTTATATAAAAATATTTAAGAAAAAAATAAATAAATAGAAAAAAAACTTTGTAATGTAAAGTGAAAGCAAATAAACTAATATACAACTTTACCTCAATTATATTAATAATGTAGTAAGATTTGAACAATTTCCTAATTCACTTACCAAATTAGAAGCACCCAAGTCGTTAATTTTATTCCCACTTTATATTTAAAATTGAAAACAATAATAATAGAGTAAATTTGCTTAGAATTCAGAACATTTTAATTATAATTTACTAACCTCATATAAAGACTGAATGTAGTAAGCTATGAGCAATTTTACAATCCAGACCCTAAGAAAGTTGCACCCTTCTGCCCAATATTATTTTCACTTTAAAATTTAAAGAGAAAAGCTTAGAATAATAATTTAGGCAATATTTATAATGAAGAGTTGAAGAAAATAATTATAATTTTTACTATAATTCAAGAGATAAAGTAGTAAGTTTTTAGCATTTTCCTAGTCCAGATCCTAAACCATAAGTACCTTAGTCTCTAATATTATTTCCACTTTTATTTTTATATAGCCATGTAAAGAATAGGAATCTAGAAAGAAAAGTAAATAAATTTTACCTCAATTAAAGATTTAATGTAGTAAGTTATGAGCAATTTCCTAATGCAGATGCTAAATCACAAGTACCTTATTCACCTATCATATTTCTACTTTTATATTTAAAGAGTTGAGTAAAAAATTTCGATTTAGTGAGAATTGAAATGACAAATGAAATTCTACAAAGATAATAATATTTATTACCACAATAAAAGAGCTAATGTAGTAAGTTATGAGCAATTGGCTATTTCGGATACTAAATCATTAGCCCCCTATTCTCCAATACGATTTCCACTTTTAAATTTTAAGAATTAATAGTAAAGAAATATATAAATAAACTTTTAATTAATAATTATATATAAAAGTCATTATAAAAATTCTACTATAATCCAAGAGTTAATGTCTTAAGTTTCTTGAGATTTCGTAATTCAGATCCTAAGTGACTAGCACCTTAGTCGCCTATGGTATTTCCACTTTTATATTAATATTTTTAAGTACATAACACAAAATAGAGTCAATAAATTTGAAATTAAAAGTAGAAGAAAAAAAGGAATCAAACATTTTTACCTCAATTAAAGAGTTAATTCACTTATTTATGAGCAATTACCTAATCCAGACATTAAATCATAAGCTCCTTATTCACTAATGTTATTTCCACTTTTGTAATTAAAGGGGTAAATTTAGAATAGCTTTAAAAGGTTGGAGATAGATTTTTAATTTGCAGAGATGGCCAAAAGAAATAAAGATAATATATAGTTTTACTTTAATGTAAGATTTAATGTACTAAGTTAAGAGCAATTTCCTATTCCACTACCTAAATCTTGAGCACCTTTGTTTCGAATACTATTATATCTTTAATATTTAAATAGTTTAGTGTAGAATGAAAATAAAGAGAGAAATAATTTGCAATGAAAAGTGGAAGATAATTTTACATCAACTAAAGAGTTAATGTAGTAAGTTGTGAGCAGTTTCCTAATCCAATTCCTAAATCAAGAACACCCAAATCTCCTATACAATTTTGACTTTTATATTTAAAATGTAAAGTATAAACAATAAAATAGAGAGAATTTACAATAAAAAAAGGAAGAAAATAAAAATAATTTAATATTTTACTCCAATTTAAGAATTAAAGAAGAAAGTTATTAGCAATTTCTTAATCCTTAGACTAAATCTCTAGCACCTTAGTCTCCAATACTATTATTACTTTTATATTTAAAGAATTAAATGAAGAATAACTATATAGAGAGAGTATAGATCAAAAAGGAACTTAAAGAAGAATCTAAAGATAATATTTCATTTTACTTTAAACCAATATTTAATGTAGTAAGTTAAGAGCAATTTTCTAATTCAGATCCTAAATCGCAAGCACCTTAGTCTCCAATTTTTTTTCCATTTAAGCTTTAAATAGAAAGAATGTTAAGAAATAACAATGTGATAATCTTTGATTTCTGATATTTTTATATTGTAAAAACTTTACTTTAAAACTAATGTCTAATTTTTTGCTGAAAGATTTTGTTGAATCAACTTTTAATTTGATAATAATTTAATTTATTATAAAACCTATTAAAGTAATATATTTACCTTTTAAAATTAGTTTTATTTCATTAATAATAACTCTAAATTTTTCTACTTTTTCTAACCCTACAAATTTAAATGAAAATTTAATATTTAATAATAATTAATTAATTAAATCAAATCCTTTTTGGGTCTTAGATAAATACTTATAATTGGTTATTAACAGAATGATTCAGTCTTAAAAATCTTATTTATAAAAAATTTACTAAAGAGATACTTATGTTCTTACAATTAAGATTATATTGCCTTTTCCCTTTCAAAAATTTAATCATTTGCGGAATTATATAATTCCTTAATTTTTTTAATTTTTAACTTAGTATTCAATTTTATTTTTATAATAGTTTTTAGATTATTATAAATTTAATTGGATAGGAAAATATTTAATTACCATAAATTTTTAAATTTTAAATTTTTTCAGAAAATTATCTAAAAAAAAGAAATAAAATTTTAAATTTTTAGTAATGCTTAAAAATATTTTATTACAAATAAATGTTAATAAAAAATTTAATAGTAGATATTGTATAAAAAATCAAATAATTCTTAGTATCCTATCCTTTTAATTAAAAAATTTTTAACACTATTAACTATTTAATTAAAAGTTAATCTATTGATTAAACCATATTAATTTTAATTGACGGTAAGCGTAAGAGAATAAAACTATTTTGCTATAAAAAATGATCTATAACTAATTTAAAGATGTAAATATATTATTACTAAAAAATACTTCAAAAATTTTTAGTAAACTAGATTAAATTGTTTTCATGATAATCAGACTTTAACTATTGAGTAAATTATAAAAAATTTTCTTTTAGTTTCATAAATTATAAAATAATTCATTTTTGTTTTTTACTGAAAAATCTTGAAAGTGGAAAAATGTTTGTAGAGCATGGAGTAAATTGCTTGAAATCTGGATTTGGAAATAACTCTTAACTTACTACGATCATAATTAATTTAGAGTAAAATATATAGATTTTCATTATTTTTTAAAATCTTGTCATTTATTTATTTTTTAAATAAAGTTCAAATAATATTGGAAACTAGGGAGCTTGTGATATAGGATAAGGATTAGGAAGTAACTTTTAAATAACTACATTAACACTTAATTTAAGGTAAAACTCAACTGCATTTTATTTATCTCTATTTTTATCGAATACTTTATATCACAATCAAAAAGTTCTAATAAGATTGGAGATGAAGGTATTTGTCAATTGGGATCTGGGCTAGGAAAATGCTCATAAATCACATCATTAACACTTAATTTATCGTGAGATTTTTGATATTTTTATATTCATTCTTTTTCAATTTAATTTGCTATTGTTTTTAATTCTTTAAATATAATAGTGAAAATAAGATAGGGCATATAGGTGCTTGTGGTTTAGGATCTGGCATAGGAAATTGCTTATAACTTGCAAAATTATCTATCATATTATTGTAAAAATGATATTTTATTCTTCCATTTATTTTAAATTTAATCACTCTGTTTGATATTTCTATTTAATTTTAAAATATAAAGTTAGAATTATTTTGGAGACTAAGGGGCATGTGGTTTAGGATCTGGATTAGGAAATTGCTCTTAGCTTTCTTAATTAATGATATCTCTTAGGTAAAATTATGATTAATTGCTATTACATTCAAATTTATAATGTAATTATATTTTTTTATTATTTCACACCTTTAATATAAAAGCTCAAATAATATTGGAGACTAAGGTGCTCGTGGTTTAATATCTGAATTAAGGAAAAACACATAGGTGATTAACTTAAATATCAAATTATTGTAAATAATTTAATTAACGTTAACTTTCACTTTTTTACTTATTTAATCTCATTTATATCAATTTTCAATATTATAGTAGTAATAAGATTGCAGATAATGGAGCTTAAGATTTAGGATATGAATTTATAAAATACTAAAAACTTGCTTTATTAACTCTAGATTTAGAGTAAAATTTTTACATTTTTCTATGATATTTTTATTTTTAATCTTATAGATAGAATAGTATTGGACATTAGGGAGCGATAGGTTTAGGATATGGATTAGGAAATTGCACAAAGCTAATTTCATTAAATCTAAAACTATTGTAAATATTTTAGAGCTCATCTATTATATCAAATTTGTTATATTTATTTTAATTATTCATTTTTAATATTTAAAAGTGGAAATAGAATAGGAGATAAAGGTGTTTCTGATTTAGCGGCCGGGCTAAGAAATTCTGATTAACTTACAAATTTATCTCTTTATTTATAGTAAAAAACTATTCTTTTTTAATTTCTTCCTATTTTTATTTAAAATTTCTTCCTATTTTTATTTAAAATTTATATTTTATTACTACTATTTTAAATTATCTTTTTAAGGAAAAACAAGATAGGATATTAAGGGGCCAGTAATTTAGGATCAGAGATAGGAAATTGCTCCTTTCTTACTTCATTAACTCTATCTTTAAAGTACTATTTAAAAAATTATTTTCTATCCTCACCATTTTTTATTTTGAAATTTTACAGATTATTATATTGTTAATTTATAAAAATTAAAGTTGGAATAATATTGGTGATTTAGGTGCTTAAGGATTAGCATATGGAATAGGAAATAGCTCAAAAATTACTACTTTAGTTCTTGAATTAAAGTAAAAATTAGCTTACTTTCTCTCACTTTTAATTCTAATTTATTCTTTTTCTTTAGATTTTTTATTTTTGAATTTGCAAATATAAAGGGAAAATAGTATAGGAAATTAGGGGGCATATGACTTAGGATAAGGATTAGGAAATTGCTAGAAACTAAATAAATTAAATTTAGATTTATAGTAAAATTTAACTTTTGATTTCTCCACTTTTTATTTTTTTCTCTACTTAAAATAAAGCTGGAATTAAATTGAAGATTACGGCTGTTGTGGTATAGGAACTGGATTGGGAAAGTGCTAAAAACTTAATATATTAATATTAGATTTAAGGTAAATTTATTAATTTTTCTTTTACTGTTTAAAAAATATTTATTCTTTGTTTTTAGCTTTATTTCTTTAAATTTTTAATAAAATAGTAAAAATAATATAGGAGATTAAAAGGGTTCTTGTGGTTTAGCTTCAGCTTTAAGAAGCTGCACCTAAATTAACCAAATAAGTCTTAATTTTAGGTAAATTTTTTATTCTCATACAACATTAATACTCACTAATTAATAATTAATCTTTTAAATTAAAAGTACTAAAGGTTAGATAAAAATGAAGAAAAATTTATATCTTAAACTAATGAAAATTAAAAGATTGACTACTTATAAAGGTATATTATTAAAATATATTTGAGTAATATTTATACTTAATTTTAATTCATAAAAGTCTGAGTTAGTTAAAAAACAATAAGAGTTTTATAAAATAGATTCTGATAGAATTTTTAATATGGCAACTTAAAAGAATATTTATCAAAAATATGTATGTTTCCTTTTTATTTTTTATGTTTAATAAATTAAAATAATCCAATCAATTGATTATTTCTGATAATAATCTTTATTATACTCTTCAAATTTAATAAATTACATTTAAAAAATACAATAATTTCAAAATTGAAATCACTAAAAAACTAATGTAGGAATTTAACCTTGATAAGCACATCCTTTATTCAAAAATAAATAATGATTGATTAAAATATGTTATTAATCAGTTTACACTTTTTTAATAGGTTTTTGAAACTTTGAGATAAAATTTTTATCAATTTTCTTCTCCATATAGATTCAAGAAGATTAGAATTTTACAAAATAAATTTTTTTTAAACCCTGATATAAATGAATTATTTTATATATTTCTTATCCTAAAAGAATTAATCAAAATTAGAAATTATATAGTAATATCTATTTTACCTCTTATAAAATATTGAATATAAAAATGAAAATCTAATAAAAGAATTAATTATATCCTTAATTAATAGGAATTATATTATCTGCTTAACTTAAACTAGAAAATTAAAATTTAAAATTATTTAAGATTTATATTATAGATAAAAAATTAATAATAAAAGTAAAAATTTTTTAAAAAATAATTAATTTTCTCAAACCCTAATTTATAAGAATAGATTATTTTAAGATTAATTTAAAATTTAAATAGAAGCATTTATATTACTTATGATAAAATATTGAATAATTGATGTAAGAATCTATTAAATAACTAATTTTGTAAACTCTAATATCTATGAATTATATTATTTTTTGATAAATTACATATAGTAATCTTAAAAGTAAATTATATAAATTCTGATAAAATATTGATTTATAAAATTAGAATTTATAATAAAATAATTAATCTTCTAAATTATGGTTAGATTATTTCTGATCAAATTCAAATGAGTAATTTAATTTTGAAATTATGTGAATTAAGATTAATTCTGATAAAATTTCAAATTATTTAAGTAATCTTAGATTAATTCTGATAAAATATAGATTTGTAAAGATAAGAATTTAATATAATAATAATTATTTGTCATTACTCTATTAAAAGATTAAATTATTTTCTGATCAAATTACTAATTAGGAAATAATTAAATTAAGATTAGGTCTGATAAAATATCTATAAGAATTTACTATAATATAGTCAATTCTTTTCTAATAACGGGAGCTCATTATTTAGAAATCAAAAAATAAAAAGAAATAATAAAAAATTTAGTATTTGGGATCTAAAATTTTGTAAAAATTAAATTTAATTAAATACAATAAATAATTAAATTGAAGTAATTTTTTTTTAGGAATATTATAAATTAGGAAAGAAGAGTAGAGTAATAAATAAAATGTTTGAATAGTATTTTTAAAATGTAATTAGGTTATTTCTAAAATATTGATAAAAATCAATTTTTCTAATTAAAAAAGTTGATTCCTAAGAATTATTTATCAGATAATAAGACACTAAATTTTAGGTTAATAATCCTATTATCTAAATAGTGAAAAATAATTTACTCTATTAATTAAAAGTGGAAATAAGATTGGAGATTAGGGTGCCTGTGCATTAGGATCAGCCTTAAAAGGTTACTCACAATTAACTACATTAATGCTTTAATTATGGTAACCTTATTTTTATTTTCATATTTTATATTTTTTACAAATTTATTCTCTCTATAATTTGTTATCTTTTATTAAACTCTTTAAATTTAAGTGAAAATAGAATTGGATGTTCGGGTGTCTGTGGTTTAGGATCTGGATTAAGAAATTGTTCATTACTTACTACATTAGCTATCTAATTATCGTAATTTTATTTTTAGCAAATTTTTTCACTCAATTAGTTAGTTTTTACTTAAATTTTTAAATAAAAGCAATAATAGCATAGGAGACTAGGGTGCTTGCAGTTTAGGATCTTCGTTAGGAAATTGTTCATAACTTACTAGTTTAACTCTTGAATTATTGTAAAATTTAATGCTACTTTTATTTACTTCCAATTTTTATTACAATTTATTTTTGTTATTTTTGTTATTTAATTCATTCAATATAAAAGGAAAATCAGTATTGGAGATTTGGGTGCTAATGGTATAGGATCTGCTTTAGGAAAGTGCTCTTAACTAATTGAATTAACTATTGAATTGTCGTAAATTTTATTTGATCTCCTCCATTTTCCATTTTTAATATATTCTCTTTATTCCTCTTTTAATATTATAAGGAGAAACCAAATTGGAGATTAGGGGGCTTGTGATTTAGGATATGGACTAGGAAATTGTTCATAACTTACTACATTAACTCTTTTATTATCGTACACTTTTAAATTATTTTTATTTATTTCCACTTTTTATTCTCTATATATTTATATACTTTACTCATTAAATATTAAAGTCATAATAGAATTCGAGATTAGGGTGCTTGCGGTTTAGGATCTGGATTAGGAAATTGCTCATAAATTACTACTCTAACTCTAGACTTATAGTAAAAATTTTTTAATTTCTTACACTTTGGATTTCTAATTAATCCTTTCTATTTGTTACATTTTACTTATATCTTAAAACGTAACAGAGAAAACAATATTGGAGGTTAGGGAGCTCGTGGATTAGTATCTGGATTAGAAAATTGCCTATAACTTACAGCTTTAAATCTATAATTATTGTTAAGATTTATATTATTTTCTTCCTTTTTTATTGCCTAATTTTTCTTTTAATTTTTAGTTATTATTTATTATATTCTTTAAATATAAAGTCGAAATTGCATAGGAGATGATGGTGCTTGTGGTATAGGGTCTATATTAGAAAATCACTTATAAATTACATCAATTACTCTTCAATTATAGTAAATTTTTTAATAAAATTAATTTTATTTTCCTCTTTTTTCACAACAAATTTAATCTCCCTTTTTTATGATTGTTTTCCTTAATTTTTTAATTATAAAAGGAGAAATAGAATTGGATATTAGGGTGCTTGTAGTTTAGGATCTGGATTATAAAATTGTTCAAACCTAACTGAATTAACTCTTGAATTATAGTAAAATTTAATACAATTTTATTTTCTTCTACTTTAAGCAAAAAATAGTATCCAAAAAATAATTATTTAATTTTTTGAATAAATAGTGGAAATAGTATTTGCGATTAAGGAGCTAGTATTTTAGGATCTGGATTAGGAAATTGTCCATAACTTACTACAATACTTCTATAATTATCGTAAAAATTTTATTTTATTTATTTTCTTCAACTAAAATAGCAAATTTATTCTCTGTATTTAGCTAATTTTTTGTTAAACAATTTAATATAATAGTGGAAACGATATTGGAGATTAGGGGGCTTATGATTTAGGATCTGGATTAGGAAATTGCTCATAACTAACTACTTTAAATCTATAATTATTGTAAAATTATATTATTTTAGTTTTCTTTAGAAATGTATTCTCTCTATTTTTATTATTTTCCTTAATTCTTTAAATATTAGGAGAAATAGTATTGGTAATTAGGGAGCTAGCGATTTAGGAAATGGGTTAGGAATTTGCTCTCTACTAACAACATTAACTCTTCAACTATAGTAAAATTTTAAACTTATTAAGTTTCTTCCGCGTTATTCAATTATTTTTTAATAAACTCCTAAATATTAAGAGAAAATAGTATTGGAGATTAGGGTGCTTGTGGTTTAGGATCTGGATTAGGAAATTGCTCTTAACTTACTACGTTAACTCTTTAATTATCGTAAAGTTTTAAATTATTTCTATTGTATATAAATAAAAATTATGCTGCCATTTTTGAGAAATAGAAATAATTTTTATATCAAAAAATTTTTGAATATAATTCTAAATTTAAAAAAATGAAAAATTATAAAAAATTAATAGTTAAAAAAAATTATTGATTCATTTAAGTAATTTCTCTTTCTAAAATTAAAACGATAGCTAATAACAATATATTTTTTTTTACCCTACTTTTCTTTACAAAATATATCCTCATTAATTTGTTCTTATTTTTTTAATTTAATTTTTAAAGTGGAAATAGCATAGCTGATTCAGGTGCACGTAATTTAGGATTAGGATTGGGAAATTGCTAATAACTTACTACTTTAGCTCTTGAATTATCGTAAAATTTTAAATTATTAATTCTTCCATTTTTATAACAAAAATTTAATTATATTTAATCTACTCTTTAAAAAAATAGTAACAATAGCATAGGAGATTAGGGTGCCTGTGGTTTAGGATATGGATTAAAAAATTGCTTACAGCTTACTGTCTTAAATGTTTAATTAATGTAAAGTTTTAATATTCTTCTGCTTTTCATAACAAATTTACTCTCTCTATTTTTTAATTTTTGTTTAACATTTGAAATTTAAAAGGAAAAATAGCATTAGTGATTAAGGAGCTTCAGATTTAGGATCTGGATTAGGGCACTGCTCATAACTTACTACATTAACTCTTGAATTATTGTAAAACTTTTAACTATTTTTATTTTCTTTCTAGTCTAATTATAAATTTATTTCTCTGTTTGATCATTTCTAATTGATTTTACCTCTTAAATATAAAGTGGAAATAGTATTGGAGATGAAGGTGCTTGTTATTTAGAATCTGCATTAGGAAATTGCTCATAACTTACTATTTTAAATTTTTAGTTGTCGTAAAATTTAAATTCTTCCACTTTTCAAAACAAAATTACTTACTATATTTTAGAACTTTTTCTTAAATCTTTAATTATAATAGTGAAAATAGAATTGGGTATTTAGATGCAAGTGGCTTAGGATCTGGATTAAGAAATTTCTCTAAAATTACTATTTTAACTCTTAAATTTTAGTAAAAAAAAAATTTTTTTCTTCTACTTTTTTTATAAATATTTCTGTAGTTATGCAGCTTTTTACTCATATCTTTAAATTTAAAAGGAAAAATAGCATAGGAGATTAGGGCGCCAGTAGTTTAGGGTTGGGTTTAGGGAGTTGCTCACAACTTACTACATTAAATCTTTAATTATAGTAAAATTTAATACTTTTTTTTCTTCACTTTCGATTGCATATTAGTACTTCCTATTTTGTTGTTTATCTTTAAATCTTTAAATATAAAAGGAAAAATAATATTGGATATTAAGGTGCTTGTAGTTTAGGATCTGGATTAGGAAATTGCTCACAACTTACTACATTAACTTTTAAATTATCGTAAATTTTTATTACTATTATTTTCTTTTAGTTTTTATTATGCATTTATTCTTTCTATTATTTTATATTTTACTTATCTCTAAAAATATTATAGAGAAAATAATATTGAGGATTAGGGAGTTTGTGGAATAGGTTCTGGATTAGGAAATTGCTCATAACTTACTACGTTATCACTTGAACTGTTGTAAAATTGTCATTTACTTTTATTTTCTTCCATTTTCTAAATTAAATGTATGTCATCTATTTTTTTATTATTTTAATATAAAAGAGGAATTAAAATTGGAGATTAGGGTGTTTGTGGTTTAGGATTTGGATTAAGAAACTGCTCAAAACTTACTATTTTTACTCTTTATCTATGGTAAAAATTTATATTATGTTATTTTCTTTTGCTTTTTATAATAAATTTATTCAATATAATTTCAATTTTTTGATATATTATTTGAAAAGTTTCCTAAAGGCCTCAATATTAAAATGTAAACTAATTAGAATCAAAAGATTAGTGAAATTAGCTTTTAAATGGTATAAATTAAAATATAATTTTATATTATTATTTAAATTTCAAATAATTATAATATATTCCTTAATAATTTAAAAAATCAGATAATTAGGCATGATAACATAAATTAATGATGAATAAATATAAGCAAAATATGAAATAACAATTTTTTTCATCAATTAATTCACTAATATAAATAGTAAAAA
>JH651225.1:981921-992025 GCA_000260095.1 Tetrahymena borealis
AGATTTAATTTTAGTCAGCGTATTATCCTTCATTACAAGATTAGCTACAAACTCCATTTATATAACAACATTTTGAACATATTAATTTATCTGCTACTTGATAAATATAACACAGTTATTCGAAAATAAATTATTATTATTTTCATATATCAAATACAGCTTGTTTTGTTTAATAAAATGCAATTAATTTATTAAATATTCAATTAAATAATTGTCTTCTATTATCTTTAGGAGAAATAAATAAGTAATAATTATAAGCTGTGTCATCTGTATAGTAGAGTGTCTCTTTATAAATCTATAAGTCTATAGATAAGATAATAGTAGTTGATGATATGGATGTGTTCATCTTATCATAAGCTATAGAAGAAAAATTATTGAAATAATTAAAGTTTTTTTTGATTTGTACAGTTCATTTTTATATTTAATTTGACAATTACCTTACATTATTTATTATATCCCAACAAACTCACCTCGTTGATAAACTCTATATCCTTTCTATTTTGCATTCTTTAATAGTTTTTCTTAAGTAGAATAGGATTTATATTCTTTTTAATTTGGAAGAGTACCATATTCTGTTCTTGTTAGATACTAGCATCCTTATAATTAGAATACTCTATTAACCATTACCCTAATTATAAACAAATTTAAATAATTATTTACTAAATAATGTTCATACCAATGTTTAAGACAAAATTTTATGTAATTAGAGTCTTCAGCACAAGATTCCAAATATTTTACAGTCATAGCTAATTCCTTGCTATTCAAAAGTATTTCTCTCTTTTCATCATCTTTAATTTATTAAAGGAATGTTTCATATTCATCGCAGTCAATACTCATTTTAAATTAACTACTCAAAGCATTTGCTTTTATTTTTATATGAATCTATCTTGTTAAAAATTAAATAAATAATCTTCATTAGTTTTAAAAATAGATTGATATCTTATCCAAATATTATTTGTATCTTTTATATCTTCTTTTAAACAGAAAATATCTTTTGTAAACTATTAATAAGTGTGCAAATAAAACTTCTATTATCACTTTATAAAGAAAAATAAATTAAAGAATAAGAAATAAATATTCAAAGAGATTATTTTTAGCAATTTAATAAGAAAAAGTAATAAAGCTTCTTTTTCAGAAAGATAAATATTAGATCATATATTTGCTATCTATGCAATAGAGAAAGCAAACAAATCATCTCAAACTAAGATTGTAGGATCTATTTTTATTGTTAATTTTACAACAAATACTCTCTGAAAGAAGCTCAACAATTTTTTATAATAGTAGATTATAATACTCCCAATTATATTTCATCATGAAGAATTTTGTAAGAAATCTATCTGTGGAGTAATGTAAATTGAATTTAGATCTTACAAACTATGTAGATATATCTAGAGTTACAATTAGATTCTATTATAAAATATTTTTAGAATATATTTATGAATGATGAAACTCTACTATATAAAAAGAAGCAAGGAAAAGCCAGAAGCAAGCCAGCATAAATCAAATAATATATATTTGGTATGATACCAGAAAATCAAAGATTTTTGTTTTATATTTAGTAGATAAAAGAGATAAATAGATACATATTCATAACTATAGTTAACAGTATAATGAATTATATTTTTTTCTTAATTCTCTATAAATGACTAAGGAGGTATACATTTTAAATTGATGTATGTGCTGAAGCAGTCTGAAAAGACTTTTCTATTTCCTATACAGCGCCTTTCAATGAGGGCTAATATTAATAAACAAATTCATACTAATACTTTACAGAAAAATGGCTCTCTTTGAAAAATTTTAAGAAGAAAATGAATCCAAAACAATTTATAAAAGAGTATTATATAAGTTTTGGATCGATTAATTTTTTAATAGAAATTAATTATTAGAAGTGTTAATGAAATTAATAAAGAAAAACTAAAATTCATGAGTTTATGTATTTCTTTGTTTTGTTTATGATTTCATTTATAAACTAAAAAAATTTTATAATTATATTTATTTCTATTCAATTTAAATTAATTAATATAATAATAAAATATTACAATAAATTATTTAATAAATTCAATTTATTAAATATATTAGGTATGAAATTAAATATATTAAATAATATATTTAATGGATTTAATTAATTAATTAAAATTTTATAATTTATTAATAAATTTAGTAACTACTTTCCTACGACCAAAAAAAATAGATAAAAAAAGGGAAATAAATATCAATATTAATACTTTTATAATATAAAAGGATAAAAAATAATTTTATTATATATTTAGCTTTTAATTATTCAATTAGTTATGCATAATACTTAAATATTATCATTGGACTCTATCATATCCTTAATATTAGAAGAAAGAGTTTAAATTGGAGAGAATATAAACCTTTGCTTAATTTAATGCTCTATCTGTTTAAGAGTACTATGAAGATTACTTATAATTCTTAGAATAATATCGAATTATCTCTTATAATCTTTTTTTAATTATTTTTTTTACTTACTTTCTTATCTTTCTAATTTATCTTCTAATTTATCTCTTTTATCATCTAATTTTTCTTAGAGTTTCTCTAACTATTCTTCCATTCTTTTTTATTTTTCAGAATTTTCTTCATCTTCAATTTTTTCTTCCAGCTATGCTATTTTTTCTTCTAATTTATCTATATCTAATTATGCTTAAGATTCTGCAATATCTTTGAGACCATAGAATTTAAAAAATATGTGATCTGCATATTCCTCAATTGATAAAACCTTTTACTGTTATTTACCTTTTTCCTTCTTCTTTTTGATAAGATCATTGCCTAAATTTAAGATTTCAACAAAGCTAGAGAAATAAGGAACAATTTTAGTGAAGAAATCTTAATCTTATGGATTTTCTTATATCTATATAGAGAGTGAGGTATCTATCATTAGTATGAATTCTTCGATAATTGTATTTGTTTGAAGTAATTATACATTCTAACAATCTTTTTACTAACTCAAATAGTTCTGAGAAATATACTTCCTAATATATATTTCTTTTTCTGTAATTTCATCTTCTTACTCATCTTCAATATCTTTGATAGAATTTAAAATAGAATCGAGGAAGTAGTATGATGATTTTATACTTTATTAGATAGAATTAATAAAATTTTAAATTTAGTGTGATAAATCCTCTGAAGCAGAAACTTTGCCAATAAATTATTGATAGTGATGGATATTTTCAAACCCATAACTCTTAATTTAATTCTCTCTTTCTTATTTTTATTCAATAAATAATTCAGTAAATTCTTTTTATTGGTTATCATTAATCAATTTATTTTTTGTTTCAATTTTATTTTTCAATTATTCAACTTTTTTTAAAGCTTGATTCATTTCTCCTTCTTTCTAACCCTTATTCTTGTTAATTTCAATTAACTTATTTTCTAAATCTTATATTTTTGTTTATAAAATATCTGCTTCAGATTTCTAAATTTCTTTTAAAGCTTAAATATTTTTATCAATGTCTGAGTTTTTGAAGGAACCTACTGCTTTCTTCTTTTATTTCTCAAGTTTAGATAATTTATCATCAAATATTTATAAAATTTGATTTTTCTATTTATCAAATTCTTTATCATAATATTCAGTTTATTATTTTTAAAGAGTCATTTTCTATTCTATTTCTTATTTTTCGATAAGATTTGATTATATAAGCTTTTTAAAAGTGTCAATAATATCACCCACAGATTCAACTTAGTATAGGGTTTAAATATTCAATTTGTAGTTAACTTATTTGTATATTTCATTCCCATTGAAGGTTGATAAACATGACTTCAAAGAAGATGAATCTATATTAGAACCATAACCTAAGCAAAATAAGGTCATATCATATTAGGAAAATTCATCATTTATTTATTCCAAAGTCTCGAGGTAGGAATCGCTGCTATCTTACCCATCAGTAAAAAATATGATATTAATTTTGTTTTTATCTTCACAAAGGGGAATTACATCTTTTAAAGTAGTAAAGGCTTCATTAAAATTAGTACCTCCTCCTTTGAAATTCTTACCAATCTCATCAATATCGATTAATTTTACTTCTTTTTTATTTACTGTAATTCTAGCGCTATCATCGAATTAGATTAGGCAGAATTCATCATCTTCATTTAGATTTTACACCAATTATTTAATAGCCTTTGTACATTACTCAAAAGTTTCTCCCTCCATACTCCCACTTTCATCAAGCAAAACAATATATGAAGAGTTTTATGAACCAAATGAGGCTGATTGAAGTGAAGACTAGGCAGTCTCGAGTGCTTTTTATGATACCTTCATTAGTTTATTCTACTGTTCGATAAATTTGTCCATTTACTTTTATTTTTCTGAATTGCAAGAATTGATCTGTTCGTTTATCCAATCTAATAGTTTAGAGTTATCAGTTACCTTTTAACTTTTAAGCTCTTCTAGTTATTTGATCTGTCCATTATTTTTAGTTTCCATTTCATCCTACTATTTTTTAAGATCCTATGTTGCTTCTTAGCACTAATTAAACTAGTTATTAATTAGCTCTAACTCACTTCTAATAAAATCGATTTAGGACTCTAGTTTAGCTTCTTCTATTTCATAATCATTGATTTCATTTTTTTCTTTTTCGTATTAAGCTAGAGCATTTTGTTAAAATAAATCTGTTTAAATCTTCCTAGTACAAGCAGAGATCTCATTTTTTATCTTTGTAACATTTAGATCATCGAGATTTTTTTTAATTTACTTAAATTATTTTAGAATTTCCTTGTATTGCTATTCAGTCTCATCAATCTATAGCTAAAAGCTCTTCTTAATTTCCTTACTGTCAATTATTTTATTATACTCGATACGAGTACCAACTTTCTTCCTTATATTATCAGCTATGGAAGCGATATTATCTGATATTACCTTATACTATCCCAATAATGAGTGAAGTTTATTAAACTATTCATCGACTAGACTAGCTTATTCAGCAAACTTTGTATAGGTAGTGCGCATTTTAGAAGAGTCTGCATCAGTACCTTTAATTGAAGAACTATGAGGGATAATGTTCATTAGTTCTTTTAAATCGGAGGTATAATTCTTCATTTAGGTAGCAATCTTAAAGCATTACTATTCCTTAGATTAAATTTTAGCAATATAATTATTTTAATCTTTAAAGTTTTTTTATTAGGATTGATGAGAAAGGCTTTATTTTTAGGAGGTATCTACAGCTAAAGTTTCACTCATTTTTTGTGCTTTTTATCTGTATCTTTTATTTTTAGTTTTTGTATTTCTAATTATTTTTTTTATTTTATCTTAAATACTACTTCCACTTTTTAAAGAAATATTTGCTGAAAAAATTTGCTTTCTAAAAATTATAAAATTATTGAACTTCTCTTTAGATATTAATTTGTACTAATAACTGAAATACTACTAAATAATTTGTTAAAATATTTTTAATAATGCAAACATAAAAAATAACATTATTTCTTATATTTGTATTTGCTAAAAGTAAGTAAATATATGTAATAACAAAAAGAATATTATCAATCACATTTATCAATAACTTTAAAAAAATCTTTTATTAATTTAACTGAAATACCTTACCCCTCTTCTCATTTCTCTATTATATATTTAGGATCATCTTTTGGTATAAGATATTATTTTAATGACAGGTTATTACAAATGGGAAGATATTTGGAATTTGAATTATTTAATCTGTGACGATCCTTTTGGTATAAGATATTATTTTAATTACAGATTATCACAAATTGAAGATATTAAAATATTTTTAATTAAATTGATGTTTGTTTTGGTGTTAGATATTATTTAAATGACAGGTTATTACAAATTGGAAGATATTTGGAATTTAAATTATTTAATCTATGACGATCCTTTTGGTATAAGATATTATTTTAATTACAGATTATCATAAATGGAAGATATTAAATATTTTTAATTATTTAGATGTTTATTTTGGTATTAGATAGTATTTTAATGACAGGTTATTACAAATTGGTAGATATTTGGAATTTAAATTATTTAATCTATGACGATCCTTTTGGTATAAGATATTATTTTAATTATAGATTATCATAAATAGAAGATATTAAAATATTTTTAATTATTTAGATGTTGGTATTGGTATTAGATATTATTTAAATGACAGATTATTACAAATGGGAAGATATTTGGAATTTAAATTATTTAATCTGTGACAATCCTTTTGGTATAAGATATTATTTTAATTACAGATTATCATAAATAGAAGATATTAAAATATTTTTAATTATTTAGATGTTGGTATTGGTATTAAATATTATTTAAATGAAAGATTATTACAAATTATAAAATATTTTTAATGATAATTCCTATCAAAATTGCTAAAAAACGTATTAATATTAATGTTAAACTATTAACATGTCTGATTGATTAGGATCATTTCTAACGTTTTTTTTGTTTTTTCTTTAAAAGATTTTACACCAATTATGTTTGATTTAATAAAAAAGTATCTTTTTCTTTATTATTCGTCATTTTCTATTTATTCCTCAATAACTACAACATGAATATTGGACAAAGGAGAGAATATTTTATTTTTATAATACCCTTTATTTATCATTTTTCATCATCTTTTACTACTCAATAAGAATATTGAAAGGTATTTAATATAAATAAAAGCTAAAATAAAGAAAGTTATTATCTAAGATATAGTAAAAATAGTAACTACAATTTGAGTAATACATAGATGAAGTAATATATTATGACAATATCTATATCCAAATTAGCAAATTTGATTTGTCTGGAAAGATAAGAATTTTAGTTTAGGGTAGGTCTGAATATAAATTCCTATCTTTTAATTAATTTCTTTTATGAGGTGTGTTTGAAAAAATATTTTTAATTAGGATAATATGTCATAATTTCCAATTTTTAATAAATTTATGAAGTATTAAAAAAATATTTTTAATTACAAAAATATGTCAGAACATTATTACTTTTTAAGAATAATTGCTTTTACAAATAAAAAATTCAACTATGACAATTATCCTCATTTTTAAATAATCAATATTTAATTTACTCTACAAATACTTTTCTTTTTGTTATTTTTATCATTGTTTTTGTGCTCAAGTATATCTCAATATTTTATTTTAAATTTATGGTTTCTAGATCTAGAAATGGATTGTAAGAGAAGGCAAGTAAAAACTTAAGAAAATAGATACCACTAATTTAGGCTTTTTTTTGAAAAAAAATTAGTATCTTTCTCGTTATTTATATCTTGCTTAATTATTATCTATTGTTATAAAAAATTATAATTAAAAAAATATTAATCATGAATATCCTCAATCTTAAAATAGAACTTATTTCTGAGCTTGAATTCTTAGCTAAGTAACTTGACTAAGGTGTTTAAAGTCTTATAAAGGTGGATCTCAAACTCGTTTTTGATTACATTTATATCTCTGCTAGCTCAGAAGATAGGCTTGATAAACTAGAAAATAGTATAAATATTTCTGAATTTGAAAGAAATGTAAAAACAACCCTCTATGAAGCTCATAATAGCTTTATGAATTGCGATTTAGTTAAAGGTAAAATGCTAATTATTTAAATTATTTCTGAACTCTAAAAGTAAATGAAAATAATTATGTGTTAAAAGAAAATCAAGATGTAAACTATACAATCAATAAACTTCATAAAAAATAAAATTAATGAGTCATAAGAAGCAATACAACATCAGAATCAAGATCTGCTAACAAAATAGTAATAAGAAAATAGCTAAAAAGCCTATAAAACTGAATAAGAAATTCAATATTTATAAGAAGAATGTATCAAGTGTTAATAAGAAATTTAAAATCTAAATGATTAAATCAATTAATTGTAGAAAAATTAATCCTTCTAATTTAATGACTAAAGTTTGTAAATAAATCCTAACACTCCTCCTTTAAATCAACTTAATAAGACTGATAAGGGTTAGAATAAATGTAATATTAAAGATGACAATGAAATTGTAATATAATCAAAATAAACTCCATAAAGTATAAGAAAATTACGCTAAACTGTAGCTCTACCTTAGGCTTATTAAGAAAAGCTACAAAAGTCTCCGATTAAAAACTATAATATAGTATTTTTAATAAACAATCCTAAATATGAATTACCTAAAAATATAGATAAATAAATAGATTTAGAAATAGAAAAAGAAGGATTTTTTTCAAAAAGAATTAAATCAAAACAACTCCTAGAAGAAATTTTCAAAAAATTAGCAATGAATTTACAAAAGAATTGTGTAAATAATATATTTATCATAGGAGATAAAATTGAAAAAAAAGAAGATTATTATTCAGAAAATATCTTATTAAATAAGATAGCTAGTACCCTTAAATAATATAATTCTAGAATTGTTTTTATAACAGAAAAAGATAGTAAGTTTTTTAAATACTTTCAAAAAGAATTCTCTAGCCTATGTAAAAATGTTTCAGTATAAATATATTAAGAACTTAAAGATGCTTTAAATTCATAACCTCCATAACTAGATAATTAAGCGACAAATAAGTAATAACTTGATGAATAAATCAAAAATTAGTTTCAAAATATGTTGATTAATCAATAAGTTAAAATAAATAATTTAATCAGAGAAAAGTAGACTTAAATACAATTCTCTCAACAATATTAGGATCATAACATCTAATAAAAAGATAATCTATAATTAAGCCTGCAGTTGCAGATCAATTGTAAAAAATTAGAAGAAGATCTAGAAAAATATCAAAAACAGATTACAGTCTTAAAAAATGATCTTTAGATTACTAAAATCCCTAATTAAAATATCGATAAAGGTAGATAGTAAGAAACATATGAATAGATAAAATAAAGGTTTTTTGAGTTGCTTAATTAAGTTAATTTCGAAATAAATTTCCATGTATTTGAATCTATATTTGATAAGTAGTATTCTTAGTTACAAAAATTAGAGAAAAAATTATATCAAATCCTTATTTCGATAGATGATGATAACACCTCATTATTTCTAAAACTTGCAATCCAAATAGAAATAAATATAGAACTCCCAATTAATAAATTAATAAAATTGATATTTTACCAAATATTCAACCAATAAGCTATTTAAGAAATTGATATCCATTACTTCGATTAACTAAAACTAAAAAATTACTTATCATTCCAGACCCTATAATAATTAGAGTAGGAAAAGTAATTTAATTTGACTATCATGCTAGATGGATTATTTAAATAAATGAATAAATATGGTCTTTAACAATACTTCCAAGATATCTTGAATCTTGATGAAAGAGGTAAAACAATGTAATTGATCTCAAATCTTTTAAAATCTTTTGAGAATTGAGGTAGATAACAGAATTATCCCATAAATTTTTAAAAGTTATGTTATTTCTGTTTCATCAATAGAAATATTACTATGCTAATTATCGTAATTCATTTCAATCTACTACTTTTTATCTTTTATTTAATTAAACTTTTTATACTATTTAAAGACAAATATAAATCATTTAAAATTGTTTTAAATTTTCTTCCTTATTTCTTTTCAAAAATATTAATAAGCAGTATTTAAATTGGCCATTAAAATTTTTTCTGCTGGATATCCTTATTCTAAGAGAATATTGGATAATTTTTATTTTTTAAAAATTTATACTATTTTGAGTAGAAATTAAATTAATTTTACCATAGTGGAAAAAATCTAAAACTAAAGAATTAAATAGACAGTCTTAGGCTTGCTTAGATGATTTACATAAAAAATCAAATATCCAATAAAAGGTTTTAGTATGAATATGCTTTTAATAAATTTAGATACTTTAAAGAATATTCTTATCCTCCATGTTATCTTTATTAGTTAAATAATTTATAGAATATCTTTATTAGAAAACAAATATTATTTTATAAGCCATAAAACTTTTCTTAAGGATTTTGTTTGATTAATTTTGTTTATTAATTAAATTATTAATAAGTTAATAAATAATATAAAATTTAATTGATTATATTACAGAAGAAAACTAAAAATATATTACCATAGATTATATTATGTATTACAAAAATATCATTTGCGAATATTTGTTGCTTGGCAAAATTTGAGTTGCAAGATTTTCTCAAAACCTGCAAACAATTTTTTTCATCAATTAATTCACTAATATAAATAGTAAAAA
>JH651225.1:994078-1036069 GCA_000260095.1 Tetrahymena borealis
ATTTAATTTTAGTCAGCGTATTATCCTTCATTACAAGATTAGCTACAAACTCCATTTATATAACAACATTTTGAACATATTAATTTATCTGCTTAGTAATATTATTTTGAGGAACATTAATCCACACATATCTGATTATCCAAATCCCATAGACATTAAATACACGATTTGGTTGTATTATCATATTTCTATTACTTTAGACATATGACTTCTTTAATGCAAGTAAATTCATCGCTGCATTCTAAGCACTAGTAAGAACATTCAATACATTGGTTTCCGTTTCTAATAAATATTAATTTTTAATTATTAAATTTTGATGTAATTATTTTATAAAATTACTTTATAAAGTATCCAAAAGTGGTATCACATTTATTCTTACATGTTCCATCACTATATAAATAATACCCTTAAGCACAAACTTTGCAAGATGAAAAATTATTACACTATGAGCAATTAGCACTACAATTATTGCAAGTGTTACCAACCAAGTAATATCCTGAATTACAAGTGCATATATTCCTAAATAAATATAATAGTATTTAAAGATAAATTTAATGAGTAAAAACTTAATACTATTAATAAATTGCATTTATATCACAAATGCATAGGCTGTTAGATGTATCTTATTATTGATCTGTTGGGCAAGTAGATACACAAGTTTTATCTTGAGCCAAGTAATAAGGAGATTTACAAGTTTTGCATGTAGACAAATTTATGCATGAGGAACATTTTGAATTACAATTTTTACATAAATTTCCTTCCATATAGTATCCATCATTGCAAGTGCATAATTTACTAAATACATAATATTAAAAATTTCAGTAAAAAAATATTTAAATTCTCCTCTAAAATAGATTTTATGATAAATTTTATAATTTAAGTGTAAAAAAATTATTTAAGAGGAGTTACATCAATAAATTTAAAATACTTTAAATAAGTAGAGTTTAGATCGCAAACACATTTGTTATTTATAGAATCTAAGAGTTAATCTGAAGGACAAGAAGGAATACAAGTTTTTTCTTAAGATAAGAAATAAGAAGAATTACAAAAGTTGCATGATTAATTATCTGAGCATGAAGAACAATTACTAATACAACTAATGCATACACCACCATCCATATAAAACCCTGAGTTACAGATACATTAATTGCTAAAAAATAAAAATATTATTTTATCATCTTAAAATTTAATTAATTACTTTATATAGGAAGCATTTGAATCACAAACACATTCAGTACTTGAAGAGTTTAATTATTAGTCTTATGGGCAGACAGAAATACAAGTTTTATCTAAAGCTAAGTAATAACTAGAACTACAGACACTACACTATGTTGTAGAAGTACATTTATCACAGTTTGTAGGGCATTATTCACATTACTGAGCTATTTCTACATATCCTTAACTACAAGAGCAAGTATGACTAAAAAAAGTAAATAAAAAAATAAATTAATTTATTATTGATATAATCATTAGCATATCTAAATTATGAAATGATTTAAGAAGTAACTACTTTGATTCAGTTCTATTTAAATCACAAATACATTAAGTGCCTGCAGAGTTTTGAATATAAGTAACAGGACAAGTTTAAACGCATTACAAATAGGAATCTAAATAAAATGATATATTGCAAATTTAGCATTCTGTACTTTTAGCACATGTTTAGCATCCTGAGATACAAATACTATACATCGAAGCAAGATTTGTTAGAAATTGATTCCCATTTTAGATTACTTAAAATGTTTATTCCTTTTTATAAAATAGAAAAAATAATAAAAATAAGTAACTTTATTTAATAATCTACCTTTCGAAAACTATAATAAGGTAAGTGGTTGTATTTAAGAGAATAATTTAATCCTGATGACGCATTTACTAACTAAATATTCAATTCTGATGAACTTGAATTATATGATATTTCATATTACTTCCCACTTATGAATACTTAAGTCTTTTTAAATAAAAGCTGTTTTAGTATTAGAAACTAAGAATTATTAATACCTTGTATTAAATAAATTTAAGATAGCTTGAAAATGTCATTGTAATACCAGTTGGGTAAATTTCGCTTAAATTAGATACATCAAAGAATCTGAATTTCAATTGAAGATAATCATATGCGAAGATAATTGATATCTAAATATTATAGATAAAAAAATATAATATCTGCTAAAACATAAAATAGTTTTTTAAATTTTAAAAAATAATAAAGATATTTAATATTTATTACTGAAGAGAAATCAATTATTTCAGAAACCAGGATTCTTTAAATATTATTTGGCGTATTTAACTTAACCATAGCAGTATCACTAAATATATTATTTACTACTTAAGTCTTAGCCAAATAATCTTCTATTTGATATAAATTGTATGCTTCCTATTCGAAATAATAAAGTAAAGTAATCAATTTTGTTATAGAAATAAATAGGCTAATTAATTAAAATTTTTCAGTGAATAGAATATTTGTAAGGTTTTCAATAAATTACATTGATTATTAAGATATTATCTGTTTATGGAATAGAAAGTTAAATTAGATAACTATGTCCATCTGATAGTATTTAGTCTCCGAATATAATATGAGTCCATTCGTTTCTCATTACTCCTGATATTAATGTTATTTATGAAGTAGATGAAAATAACCCCTCGAATGTTGGATCTTAAATTAAGAAAATATTATTGGATTCAAAGCACATATAGTAGTAATAGCTCCCCTAATATAATTATCGAGCATAAATTTTTGGAAATTAAGAAATTAATAAAGAATAAAATATGAGATAATTGATTTTTGATTATTTACATTATCCGATAGTAGTGTAATCAAATCATAAAAATATAAGATAAATTACAAAGTATGAAATAATAAAATTGATTATACTATCTTTTAAAGAATTATATCGGACAATAGGCAAGGAGACGCAAAATTAGGATACTATATTGTTGATAAATATCCTTAGGAATTTGAAGTCATCAAATTCAGGTCTATAACTTGATATGCAGTATCAGGATAGAATGTAATATATAGTAAATTCTGTTTATAATAACACAATATAAATGTTATAGCAAATTGTAATATCAATAAATATTTAAATTTTAAAATAATATAAATTACATTATTTATGAAGTATCTTGTCTCTACAGTTACTGTAAATAATCCATCTAACATATATGTCGCTATTATGTTACCTTCATCATCTAGACTGCTATATCTATATTTAGAATCACTATAGGCGCAATAAATTATTGAATTTTTTTCCTTTTGATAAATTCCAAATTAGCAAATTCTGATTCTAAAAAATATTACATACTGGGATTGAGATTATATCATCTATTATTTGCACTGGCAGCACATCGAGACATAAAATTGTTATAAAGAAGTGGACTAATGCAAGAAGCTACTTTTTCATTAGAGTTTAATTTCCCTTTATATTCTCAACTACAATTATTCAATCAAGTTTAGAATTTTTAATTATTACAATAAGGAGATTCATTCTTTAGAATTGATTAAGCCTGAAATTTCACTTTAAGAATTACCACTATTTAGAAACTATGAATTCAATTTTTGTCTATTTTTCTTTTGTGAGTATTAAATTTCCTTCTTTATGTTAATTTATAAATTGTGATACATATTAGATAAAAGAAAAAATTGATGCAATTTAATCGCAATAGAATTTTCTTTATCAACACAGTTTATAAATATACAAGTTTTAATTATAATAATAGATTTCACGTAAAAATCTCATCAATCAAATAAAAATTAAAGGTAAATAGGATAGTTAATAACCTTGTTATCAATTTATTTATCTATATTCTGATTTGAGTAAGTGAACGCTCTAGATTAACATTAAAAAATTTTTAAAATTTTGATGGACAATATTTTATACTTTTAATTCTTTTACTCTTTTCTATCTATAGATTACAATTTATATTTTATATAATTAAATAAAAAATTTAATTTTCTTCTTTTTTTCATTAAATTGAGTAACATGAAAAATAAAATTACAGCATAAAAGTTATTTTTTTTACAAAATCTAATGTATGTAAAAATATTTGTATTTAAATTGAATTTAAAAGGCATTTAAATTTTACTAAATTTGATAATATGTATCTTTTAATTATTATCTTTTTAAAACTATGATTTAAATTTGAAAGAATTTATGTTTTATTCTGTGATTGGTAATTAAAATTTTAGAAATGTAATTTATCTTTCCTAAATTAAAGAAATTGAGATCTTTTTTACCACAAAATAAAATATGTAAAGAAGTAATAATTAATATGCCATTATTACTCATAAAACCATCATCTCCTTTATTTTAATTAAATTTACTAATTTCTTTAGTATTTACTTGGTAATTAGATGTCATCTTGTATAATTTAATATAGTTTGCTATCTTTTTTTAAAACAAAACATTATTTTAAAAGTAAAATATCAATTTAAAACATACTTTGTTTCTAATTTTAAATTATTTTAAAGTTAACAAATCTTGTAATATCGTAGAAACTCATTTGATTTGATTATAATAATTTGAATATATTTAATACATCTTAAAAACTACTGTGTAGAGGGTGGAACATTAAAATAGTGAAATAAGAAAAACTATGGATGTGCTAAGTTCTGATAACAACTAGAGCACCTATACTATAAAAATACCTACACTATCTATAATCAGATATTCCTTCCTTATAGAAAAATAAAAAATTTAGTAAGTTAGACCTAATATCCTTCTCTAGCAATCTAAAATTTTTCAATTAATTAAAAAAATATTTAAATTTTTTTTCTCATACTATAGTAATATGATTGGCTCTACATTACAACCATGCCTTGTTTGATAATCAATGATAGCTTAAAATATTGACACAAAAATAAGATTAAAATTTGTGAACTTATTTCAAAAGATTATCATTACTCAATTATTCAAATTACTAAAATATTAACCAAATTAGTTATAAGTTTTTCAATTTTTATCTTTACCATCAATTATTATAATTAGTAAATGATAATTGATTGGATAACCATATTATTTATTCATATTATTGTTAAGAATCAAACAGTATCATATATGTCATAATTTCATTGCTAAAAATGAGATTGATTCCCTCTTAAATTTTTTACTAAAACTTAAATTTTTTGAATTTGCATGTTTTTGAAATTTTTGGAGAACTACAATTAAATTAATTAAAGTTGAGAAATGTTTAGTTAGATAGACAAATGATGGATTGTAGTCTAATAGTTAAACTATTTTTAGATTTACAAAAAAATCTTAAGGAAAAAAAATATGTGAAGTGTAAATACCTAAGTCTAATTTACAAACATAGTTATAATTAGTTTTGATACAAATACAAATACATAAAATCCCATCACAACCAAATTTACATTGATAAAGTATATTAATTTGTGTTCTTTTAGGGATGGGATTAGATAATTAAATATAGTAATTGAAAAAAGAATAAATTTTATTGTATCTCAATAGATTATGGTTTTTAATTTCTTTTAAATGGTAAACACGAAGTTATGTTATTTATCAAGAAATTGGATTTTAATAATTGCCCTATTAAACTTTGATTCAGAGCAAATCCATGGTAAATTTGCTTTAATATATTTCTTTTATTATATTACATAGACAGGTAAAGAAATTACATTTTTTGATAGACAAACAACTTTCCTAAAAGATTAGAAATCTATTTTTATTATTTATTAGGAATTAAAGAAGTCACTTTCTTTCTAATAATAATATGTATATATAAGTTTATTTTTGAATATTAATCTAAAATTGCTAATTTAATTTATTTTAAAAATGAAAAGGCTTAAAAATAAACTCAGATATAAAATAAAAAATGGTTAAGAATTTTGATATTTTTGAAAATTTTACTAATGAGATTTAGTAGTATTAAGAGTAATGAGATCTTAGAAGTGAAGTATTAGAAGCTAATTAAAAATTTGTTCTTTTAAATTAGATTTCCTTAATAGTGTCAAATTTAGATGTAGTATTACTTGAATTTTGGTAAATTATTCAATAAATTATAATAAGTATTACTTTTTTAGGCTTCGTTTTTGTTTTGTCTTTTTAACAATTTAACAAAAAAATAATAGTTGTTAAAGAGTTTTCTTTTCTAAAAAAATTAAATCTATAAACCATTACTTCTAAATAAAAAAATGGAAGAATAAAATATCTTTCGTAAGATCAAACTTTAACTAATTTCTCTATTCATTTAATTATTTTGAGATCCTCATTGGTAAAAATTCGCTTTCTTAATTAATTTAATCAGATACTAAAAATTTAAATTCCTTTCAAATATATTGGAATAACTAACTCATTTAAATTAGATTTTAGTTAAATTGTAATGTAAAGAAAAATTTTATTTTTTATGTAAAATTAAATTCTATTATCAAACTAAATTATTTTTGTGAATAATAATAGTGTAAGAAATACTTTTTATGAAACATTATTTTATAAAAAAATATAAATTATGAATAATTTTGTTACAATTATTCAAAGTTAAAAATCTTTTAGTATCATTTGAATAATAGTGAAAGAAATCAAATTCACAGTAATCGTAATATTTTGTGAGAGTTATTAGTTTAAAATAGCTAGTAACTAAAAATTTTATGATGATATCACATAAAAATGACTGCAAAAAAATTGAAAAATATAATTTTGTTATTTTCTATGTGTTAATAAGGATTAAAAATCACTATAATTTCACTGACTCTTAAAAATGTAAATATTATTGATTATCATTATTTTGTAAAGTAAAATTAAGAGGAATAAAAGTAATCTGCTATAAAATATGATAAAGAACAAATTTTAAAAAGTAAATATCTTATATTAATTCTTAGAATTAAAATTTTATTGTTTTAATAAAGAATATTTCAGAATTGAATTTTAAAGAAGATTTTAAGTTAAATATTTGGTAAATTAAATTTGATAAATTATTTTACCTATTTTTTAATTTCTCTCTTTCTTTAAAAATAAAAGTTGGAATAACCTAGATGATTAAGATGCTTTAGACTTAGGATCAGGAATAGGGAAAGGCTCAAAGCTTAATAAATTAACTCTCAAATTAAAGTATATATATTTATTTTTACTTCCTTTCAATTTAAATTTAATTTGGTTTATGCAAATTATGTTTTTAAATATCTTTTCATATTAAATAGTTCAAATAATATTGGAGGTTAAGGTGCCTGTGATTTAGTGTCTGGATTAAGAGAGTGCACATAACTTGCCATATTAAATCTTTCTCTGAAGTAAAAGTTTATCCTATTTTCTTCTTAATTTATTCTTTGCTTATTATTATTTCTTGCTTAATGCTTTAAATAAAAAGTAATAATAAGATAGAAGACTAGGGAGCTTGTGGTTTAGGATCTGGGTTAGGGAATTGCTCAAAACTTATTAAATTAAAACTTTCTTTAGAGTAAATATTTTCTTTTCTTTTCAATTAGTTTCTTTTAGTTTGCTATTTTGACTTATCTCATAAAATATAAAGCTCTAACAAGATTGGAGATTAAGGATCTATAGGATTAGGGTCTGGATTAAGAAATTGCTCATAATTAACTACATTAAATATTTCTTTATAGTAGAATTTAATAATTTGTTTTTCTTCTTGAATTTCATTTAAATTTATTCTCAAAAATTTTGCTTATTTAAAACTTAAGCTCAAAAATAAAATAGTTAAAATAACATTGGAGATCATGGTGCTAAAGGTTTAGGTTAAGGATTAGGAAATTGCTCTTAACTAACTACACTAATTCTCTTTTTAAAGTAGAATTATAAATTTTTTAACTTTCTTTAACTTTTCAAATAGATATTATTCATTGTATTTTACTAAATATTTCTTAATTTTTTAAATAAATAGGAAAAATATTGTTGGAGACTAGGGTATTGGTGGATTAGGATCTGGGTTAGGAAAATGTTCAAAGCTTTCTATATTAACTCTCAATTTATAGTAGAATTTAATAATAATATTTTTATCATCTTCCTTTTCATTTCAAAAATATTCTATATCCTTTACTCTTTTTATCTAAAATAGAGGAAATAGATTTGGAGATTTAGGAGCTTTTGATTTAGGATCTGGATTAGCAAAATGCTCATAACTTACTAAAATTCAGCTTAATTTGAAGTAAATGTTAAAATTTTTCTTCATATTCTATAGACTTTTTTTCTCCAAATAATTCTTAACATTATTTAATTTAATCTCATTAAAAATATTAAAGGGATAATATTGTTAAATATTATGGAGCTTATGGTTTAGGATCTAAATTAAGAGATTTCTTATTTCTTACTAATTTAACTCTATCTATAAAGTAAACTTATTTATTATTATTTTTAATATTCTCAATTCAAATATTTTGAATGTCATTTCTATTTTTTTAACTTGTCAATTAACATAATAGCTTTAATAAGATAGGCGATTAGGGTATTATATGCTTAGGATAAGGATTAGAAAAATTACCACTTCTAAATTAATTAAACCTTTAATTAGAGTAAAATTTTATTTTAATTTTCTTTTATTCCACTTTTATTTTGAATTTATTATTTACACATTAATATTTAAATAAATAAGTCAAAATAAAATTGGAGATTAGGGTATTTATGATTTTGGATCTAGATTAGGGAATTGCTTACAGCTTACTGAATTAGAGCTTTAATTGAAGTATTTTTTTATTTTCTTTCTTTTCAATTTATGGGAATTTATTTAGTTATTTTTACAATTTCAAAGTTAAAATCAAATTGGAAATAAGGGTTCAAGCAGTTTAGCATCTGGATTAGGAAATTGCTCAAAACTTGCTAAATTAACTCTCTCTTTAAAGTAGAATTTAGTTCCATTTTATTTTCCTTAACTTTTATTTCAAATATATAATCTTAATTTAGTTATTTTAACTTAACATTTAAATAAAAAGTTGGAATAAAAGTAAAGATTAGGGTATCTGTGGATTAGGATCAGGATTAAGAAACTGTTTATAGCTTATTGAACTAAGTTTATCTTTACAGTATATTTATATTATTAGAATTACCTCTTCATCTATTTCCTTTTAAATTAATTTATTAATTATTTTTTGATTTTTTGAAAAATCTAAAAGGTTTAATCATGTTAAAAAGCAAGATTTTTGCGATTTAGTATCTTAGTTTGGATAAAAATCAAAGCTTAAAACATTAACTTTAGATTTAAAGTAGTTTTTACGATTTTTTGATTTTCTCATTTTTGGTTTTAATTTATTTTTATTAATTTGATATTTTTTTTCTTAACTTTTTAAATTTAAAAGGGGAAATAGCTTAGATGGCTAAGGTGTTTATAATTTATAATCTGGATTAACAAATATCTTACATCTAACCACTTTAACTCTCTATTTATAGTAAAACTTATAATTATAGATTCATACATACCCATTTTATCTATGGCTATATTTTATAAAAAAAAGGTCAAGCAGAATAGGAGATAAGGGTATTTGTGACTTAGGAGCTTGTTTAGGAAATTACTCTTAACTTATTAGCTTAACTATCAATTTAATGTAAATTATATATTTTCTTGATTTTTTTTTCCTCACTTTTTATTACAAATTTATTCTTTACATAACTATTTTTGATATTCACTAAAAATTAAAGAGAAAATGGCATTGGAGAAAAGGGTGTATGTGGCTTAGGATCAGGATTAGGAAATTGCTTACAGCTCATTTAATTAAATCTTTGTTTAGAGTATGATTTTATTACAATTAATTTTTACAACATTTAATTTTTTATTTAATCTTATTACCATTTAATTTTTTACCTAATTCTTGGAATAAAAAAGTGAAAATAATATTGGAGATTAGGGTTCTTGTGGTTTGACGTCTGGATTAGGAAATTGTCCTTCACTTACTATATTAAATCTATCTTTGTAGTAAGAATTTATCCTTTTTTGTTTTCCAGTACTAAAACTTTAAGTTTATTTCTTAATTGTATTATTTTTTATATAATTTCTAAATAAAATAGGTAAAGTAGTATAAGAGATTAAGGTGTTTGTGGATTAATATCAGGATTAGGAAATTGCTTAAAACTTACTACATTAACTCTCAAATTATAGTAATATTTTATTTTACTTTTTCTTCAAATATAGTTTAAAATTTTTTATCAGAGTACAAGTATTTTTTTCAATTTAAAAGCTCTAATAGTATTGAAGATTAGGGTTGTTGTGATTTAGGAATTGGATTAGGAAATATACCATAATTAACGAATTTAAATCTTGATATATTGTAAATTTAACTTTAACTTCTTTATTCTTTTCACTTCTGCTTATTTCAGTATTTTACAACTATATAATTTTACTTTATCCTTTAACCATAAATATTAAAGTAGTAATTTGAGTGGATTCAAGGGTGAATGTGATTTAATATCTGGATTAAGAAATTGCTCAAAGCTAACTAACTTATCTCTTCAATCAGAGTAAGATTTTAAATAACTTTTATTTAGAAAACTCATCAATAGTTAATTCTAACTATTTTGAAACTTTAATTTTAAATATTATTTTATAGTAATATAGAAACAGAAGAGATTTTATAGATTAGATTAAAGAAAATTCTAAGATTGACAACTTTATATTGTATAAATTAGTTTTTATTCAAATCATACATTCTTAAATTGAATTTTTATAAATAAAAGTTTGAGTTCCTAAATTGCTAGCAAGACACATAGTCTTTGACTAAATGAGGAGTATTTATATAATAATGTTCTAATATAATACATGGTTTAATTAATAAAGTATTATACAAAATATCTTTTTTAATTTTTAGGTTATTATATTATGAAGTTTTATTTCATTGTTTATTCATGTTTTAAGAATTATTTACTAAATGTTTAATATATTTGAAAAGAAAATTTTTAAATTTTGACATTTCTATTGAATGTATTAGTATTTTTCTCCAAAATTTGTTTAAGAACATAAATATATTTTTATGAAAGATTAAATATTTGTTAACATATAACAAGAGTTGTAAATTTTTTTAAAATGTTGTATTCGAGTAATTTTTTTTTAATAAATCTGATCAATCGATTGACTGAGCTAAAATTTACAACTCTACATATAACATGTTTTGAGTGTTCATGCATCTATATATAATAATACAGATTAATTAACTAATCTCTTGATCTTTCTAAATATGCTCTTCGCTTATTCTTTACTTTAATGAATGAAGTTATACCTTTAAAAATAATACTATCTATCTATGAATCTAATATTAATCTAATTATTTACGAAAAATCTAGAATTAAGCTATTAAGATTCTTACATTTTTTTATCTCATCTCCAAATATTTGCATACCCAAATTAGTTATGTTATTCTCCCTTGTAATAATATAATAGAAATAGTGATTAGTCAATTTTAAGCTAGATAATCATAAGACTATAACAATTTACATAAAGCCTATATCTATTTTTAATAGATTTTTGCAAAGAGGTAAAGCACCTCCTAATTCAATTACTCCTTTATCCGAAATATGATTTTTGCTATTTAAATTAATGATTCAATTATATTTAATAAAAAATCAAAAAATTACTAAAAAGATAAATTCAAAACTTTCAACTCCTATAATTAGATAATATTTTTAGAGAAAGTAATTAGTCCTTCATCAGATAATTAGTGGAAACTTGTAATATTTTTAATTTTAAATCTACTTATTGTTGTTTTTAAAGTTTTATATTTTGAAGTATAGTACTTAAAAGAAACCAATAGTTGCTAAATTTTATCAAGTTTTACTATTTCTTCAGCTATTACTTGAATCCCTTTATCAATCATAACATTTAAACTATTTTAAATTAATAAGGATTATTTAATATAGTTTAATAACTATTAAATAGTAACCTTAAACTTAATGAAAGGTGAATAAGATTTTTGTTTTAACTTAACCCTTGCAACATGATTCTAAGTATCTGATGGTCTAAATTATAAATCCTATAAAAATATTGATTTTGGTTTAATTTGAAGATTAAATTATACCCTCTATTTTAACTTATTCCATTTTCTGAGAATTACTTTTGTCTATTAAAAAATAAATTCTAAACATTTTAGATTGTATTATAATAGTTTTACTATAAATATAAATCTAAAGTGTTTAGGTTTTAACACTTTTTTAGATTTTCTTATATTAAAATGGCTTATTCTTCATTCATCTAAACATCACTATATTAATAAAATCTAACAATATTTGATATTAGGATAATATTTACGAATAGGATAGAAATAAGGCTTCAACTAAAAGAAAATCTTCATCATTTAACTTTTAATTTAAAAATATGTAAATTTAAGTTACAAACAATTGCTTTAAAATATTACTAATTCGAGTTTTCTATAAATCTTAACTCCATTCTATTTACATTTTTTTACTAATTATGCTCTTTTCATCTTTAAAACGAGCTATTAAATTTTTATTTTCTAAAAGTATAATTAATATTAGGATCTTTTAATAATTAAAAACAACGTAATACCTTAAATACTTTAATATTAATTAAGAATTTTTTAAGAAATATTATCAGCGTAATTTAATTTAAGTAAAAATTAAACTTTAATAACTCAAAAATTGAATACAATTTTGATAACAATATTAAAATGATAGATTTTGAATAAATTCATGTTAATTAGAATAAAAAAATATAGTTATTTCAATAGATCAACAATATAAATGGATCTTAAAGTAAATTATTAAAAATAAAATCATAAACTCAATCAAATATTTATATTTCATTGAGAGTTTATTCTATAAAAATATTCTCTCTTTGCCATTAATTCTTCATAAGTACCTTATTCGACTAATTTTCCAGATTCAATAACAAAAATTTAATCGCTATCTTTAATAGTAGATATTCTATGTGCTATACTAATAGAGGTTTTTCCTTTCATTAGTTTATCAAGTGCTTCTTAAACAACTACTTCATTCTGAGGATCTAAAGCACTTGTAGCTTCATCAAGAAGAAGAATGTTTGGATTTTTTATAACAGCTCTAGCTATTGCAATTCTTTATTTTTATCCACCTGAAAGTTAGCTCCCTTTAGGTCCCACTCTTCTCTTAAACCCTTTTCCAAGCTTATCATTTAATAAAGAATTATTTTAATTTTCTTCTTTCTCCATTATATTAATATCATCAAATTGATTTTATTCGATGAACTTAAGAGCATTAGCTTATTAAGCAGCTAACTTTATTTATTCAAAAGAAACTTCTTCTGAATTATACTAAATATTTTCTTCAATTGTTCCATTAAATAAAACAGGTTCTTGACTAACTACACCAAAATTTTTTCTATATTCAACAAGGTTATAAAAAGACTTAAGATTTTTACCATCAATAAAAATATCCCCTTCATAATTAGTATAATAACGTAATAATAATTACAATATAGAAGATTTTCCTGACCCACTAGTCCCAACAAAGGCAACTTTTTATCCTTAGTTTATTTTAAAGGATAAATTCTTGAAGACATGCATATCGCGAGTGGGGTATTTAAATGAAACATTTCTAAATTCTATATTTCCTTTTATAGTTTAACCATTTAAAGAAACTTCAGGTTTCATATTTAGTTTTTAAGCTTGTTCTTCAGAAATCTAAATTTCATCTTTCAGATTAAGGATATTAAACAAAGTATTAGCAGAGTTAATAGCCATACCAATATCTGGCATGAATTAACTGTTATTTCCTATTCCAAATGCAGCAAACAACACTGCAAAAGCAGCAACAAACATTTCTTTAGCCGAAACATTATATTCCTCAGTAAAAATAGCCCCACAGTAAAGAATAATACCATAAATCCAGAATACTAGTGAAAAAGATAATCCAAGAAGAACACCTGAAATATATCCCTTTCTTTTTACTTATTAGAGTGGTTTTTAAAGTTTTTCTGAAAGGAAGACATTCAATTTATTCTCATTGCAAAAAGAAGCGACTGTTCTAATATTAGTAACACTTTCCATAATTATTTAACCAGCATCCTTATAAGCTGCATCAGTATTTTCACTAAATCCTTAAATGAATTAAGCTTAAAGAAGAGAACAAATAATCATCAAAGGAATAGCAGCAAATCCAATTAGAGTAATTTACCAAGAATAAACAAACCCGAGTGTGATACCAACAACAAAACAAGAAAGGTTGGATATTTGTGTAGCCATAATATTAGATGTTACCTAATTAATGTATTATCCATCCTATTAAAGCTTAGTGCTTAAATTTCCAGGGTTATTTTCTGATTTATCAAACCAAGAACATGGCATCTTAAGAACCTTAGTATAGACATCTTTTCTAATTCTAAGTGTCAAGCTCTCTCCAACTCTAGATTAAAATATTTTTTATCAATTAATTTATTAAAATAAAACAAGAAATAAATATACCTAGTAAAAAGGACATAACCAAAAAGATATCCAAACTAACTAATAATAGCAAGAATAACAAAGTAAATAGCAATCATATTTGCTCTATCTCTGAAATCAGGATCTTCAGGTTTGAAAAGGATATCATAATATTCACCTAATAATAGACCACAAATTGGCCAAGTAGCTCCATTGATCGCAGTCACTATTAACCCCAAATAGAAATAACCATGCTCAGGTTTATTTATCTCGAATAATTTCTTGAATATTTGAATTTTACTATATGATATGTTAATTTCTTCATTAAACGTTTCTAAGTTTCCTTTATTAGGTTAAAGTTCTATAAACTATTGTTACTAATTATTCTATTCATTGCAGATAGCATTTAACTAAATTTTCTTACTACACTACTATTCTTATATATCTAAAGGTAGTTCTCTTTACTTATGATCAGTACTCTCTTACATCTTACTTTAATTTTATTTCTCTTCTTTTTTTAATTTAAAATCTTCAGTATTTCCAAAGTGTTCCTTATTTTGCATCTATTCTGATTTCTCATCATCAATTTCTTTTTATATTTGATTTTTAGCAAGAGCTTCAAACTTCCCTCCAGCATTTATTAATGAATCATAATTTCCTGATTCAACTAGCCTTCCATTATCAATTACAATAATTTTATCAGCATTTTTAACAGTAGCTAGTCTATGAGCAATAATTATAGTAGTCCTACCCTTAGATACTTCATCCAAAGTAGCTTAAATCATAGCTTCATTCTTTCTATCCAAAGCACTTGTAGCTTCATCTAACAGTAAAATCTAAGGATTCTTTAAGATAGCTCTTGCTATGCATATTCTTTGTTTTTAACCACCAGAGAATTGGCTACCCAAATTTCCAACATAAGTATCAAGCTTATTATCAAGAGCTGAAATGAATTCCCAAGCATTAGCTTATTTTAAAGCATTTATCATTTCTTCTTCAGTTGCATCTTCTTTACCAAATCTAAGATTTTCTCTAATTGTTGTAGCATATAATACAGGTTCTTACCCAACATACCTTTATTAAAATAATACTTTAGACCATCAATATCAATAATAAACCTAAAATCTTAAATGTAGAAAATAAAAGCAAAATAGTTTACCCAATATGCTTTCTAAGCCAAATAAAATCAAGTTGTTTTGTATCAAAACCATCTATAGTAACTGATCCGCAGTCCGGATCATAAAATCGTTCTATAAGTTGCATAACTGTGGATTTTCCACAACCTGATTCACCAACAAGAGCAGTTTTTTAGTTAGGCAATATTTCTAAATTTAGCTTATCATGTACCTTAACATCTTTCTTAGATGGATAAGAAAATTCAATATCCTTAAAAATTATGTGTCCTTTTAAATCTGAAATAGTTTTAGGATTCTCACAATTTCTGATTTTAGGAATCCTATCTAACAAACTAAATATCTTAGCTGCAGCTTATTATCCAAGAGAGAAGTTTTTAAGACAGGGAGCAGCTTATCCAAGTGAAAAACCACCTGTGTTATTTTAAAAATTATAAGTTGATAAAATAAAATAATTAATATGAATTTTACCTATTTGAATTGCAAAATAGATAATTTAAATATCTCCTTAGGAGTATTTACGATCGAAGTTCGTATTTATTGTACCATCTTAGATTAGTTTAGCTCCATACCAGAAACATAAGGCATAATCTAAGTATAGAGTTAAGAAAGATAGACCTAGGCCAAAACCAGCCCAAAATGCATACTTTGAAGCTATCTTAAAAGCTTATAATAAACCTTATGAATAATTTTTTATTTCAAAATTTTCTCCTGTTAGTGATTTTACTGTTTTGATAGAGTTAAGACTTTACTCAGCAAAAGCGCTAGCATCAAGATAAGCTTCAGTAGTTTTGATGGAAGTTTATTAGATAATTACTGTAAATATCAAGCCTCCTAGAATAACAATTGGTACAGCAGCTGTAGTAACTAAAGACATTTACCAACCATTATAATAGCTTATCCCAAAGCCACCAACTGCCATAAAAACAGTCATTATAAATGTAGGTACTTTTTCTCCAATAGCACATTAGAGGTAAAAACAATCTTAAGAGACTTTAGTAGTGAGCTCATTAGGATTTTACATATCAAACCATCCAATTTCTTACTTAATTATTGCTTTGAAATACTGTTTTCTGCATTCAATAGATTGACGCTCTCCAGAAATCATCCAGCAAGCCATTTGAATCTAAAATTAATAAAATTTCGTAAAAGGTGATTAAAATTCGAAAAACATTAGTGTCAAAAATATAAATAGTTTTAAATATTCGTAAATAAAATTACCCAACTACATATAAATGTTCCAAATCCAACAATAATCATATAAATGCATTAGTTTCTAGCATTTTCAACGATCTTAGAGGAGTCTTAATTAGCACTGAACTAATCACTTGTATTTCCTATAAATTAAGCTAGTAAGGGCTAAACCATACCATTTATTGCAGCTGCTATAGCTCCAACAATCATTAGAAAAATATCAAGTTTTGTTGCGAACCTAAACAGTTGAAAGAATCCAACAGTTTTAATGGTAAGGCCTTCTTTTTTAATTTCTTTACTCATCGATTGTATTTAATCTTTAAGGTTATTTATGATTTGAAATATATTATCAATATAGTCAGTCTCTAGAATTTTTATAGAATAATTTTGAGGTTGATTAGTACTAGAAATATTTGATTAGACACTATAAAATAGGGTATCAATTTATTATTTAGTGATAAGAAATATAAATTACTTATGAAGTTCTAATTTGAGAATTTTTATCTATCTTAATTTTGAAAGTGATGGGATTCATCAAATTTATTGAATCTACTTAATAATTTATTAGGCTTAATTCTTACTTTAAATCAATTACAGAATAAAATAAAAGTATGCTAAAATTAAAACTATAAAATTAACCTTAGTTAGCTATTTAATTATAAATTTCATACTAAAAAACTGTATTCTCTGAACAATAAAAGCCTCCTTTTTTAATATCTTCCAAGCTAATATGAATACATTATATTTTTTTATTTTATTGACTAGATAGCTAGCTAACCCACTAAACTATTCTATTATAACCACTATATTTCTTTATATGTTGTTGGGTTATTTGCTTATTTGATAAACATAATTTAATTGAAATTTCTTGTGAATATATTCAGTTTTGATTTTCTATCTGCGTTGAGCATTGTTTACAATAATTTTTTGTATTGATAAAAAATTCTTTTCAATTCTAATATTTAATTCTTCTTTGATAAAATAAAAAATCCCATATATTTATCCATTTAAGATTACTCCAATTTTTAAGATTTTCGCATTGACTCCATTTTTTGGTAAATCGGTACTAATAAAAAGTAAGTTAAATAACTTTCGAATAAAGAAATAAAGTTAATTTTATCATTTGTATCATTATGCTTGATAATAAGTCAAGTAGGTTAACTTTAGAGATATTTAGATTAATATTCTTTTTAATGAGGATAATTGAAAATTGAAGAAAATTAGAAGAATAATTTAATTTTAGCAAAAATAAATTTTTTAAATAATTGTAGATAAAAAATATTTGGCATGATTGAATTAAAAAAAATGAAATTCTATTTTTTGTTGTTGTAATTGTTGAATTGTTATTTATAAAAAGAAAGAATAATCTATGATTTAATTTTACTATTATTATTATCTATAAATAAATATATACATATAAGTTATTTTCAATGTGAATTTAATCTATAGAAATACTCTTATTTGTTCATTAACTCTTCATAAGTACCTTATTCTACTAATTAACCAGATTCTATTACAAAAATCTTATCACTATCTATTATAGTAGATATTCTGTGAGCAATACTTATAGATGTTTTTCCTTTCATTAATTGATCAAGAGCTTCTTAAACAATTAATTCATTCTAAGGATCTAAAGCACTTGTGGCTTCATCAAGAAGAAGTATATGAGGATTCTTTATAATTGCTCTAGCAATAGCAATTCTTTGTTTCTATCCTCCAGATAATTAACCTCCTTTCGGTCCTACTTTTCTTTAGAATCCACTGCCAAGTTTATCTTTCTTTGATTTATTATCATTACTTTTATCCTCTTTCCCTGCTTTATTATCTTCGAATTGATTTTCTTCTATGAATTTGAGAGCATTAGCTTATTAAGCGGCCAATTTTATTTATTCATGTGTTACTTCTTCTTAATTATATTGTATATTTTCCTCTATAGTTCCATTAAAAAGAACTGGTTCTTGACTTACTACTCCAAAATTCTTTCTGTATTCTGTAAGATTATAATAAGATTTCAGATTTTTACCATCTACAAAAATATCTCCTTCATAATCTGTATAATAACGAAGTAAGAGTTATATAATCGAAGATTTGCCTGACCCACTAGGCCCAACAAAAGCAACTTTTTACCCAGCATTAATTTACAAAGATAAATTCTTAAAGACATATAAATCTCTATTTGGATATTTAAATGAAACATTTCTGAATTCAATATTTCCTTAAAGAGCCTATTAAGTATATGAAACAGTGGGCTTAATATTGAGCTTTTAAGCTTATTCTTCTGAGCATTACATTTCATCTTTGAGATTAAGGATATTAAACAAAGTATTAGCAGAGTTAGCAGCCATACCAATATCAGGCATAAAAGAACAAGCATTTCCTATGCCAAATGCTGCAAATAAAATTGAAAAAACAGCCACAAACATTTCTTTAGCTGTAACGTTGTATTCTTAAGTAAAAATTGCTCCTATATAAAGGATTACACCATATATTACAAAAACTAAGGAATACGATATACCAAGAAGTACTCCAGATATATAGCCTTTTCTTTTTACCTTATCTAGAGGACTTTGAAGTTTTTCAGATAAAAAATTTTAAAGTTTATTTTCATTGCAGAAAGAAGCGACAGTACGGATATTAGTAACACTTTCCATAATAATCTAACCAGCTTCTTTGTAAGCACTATCAGTTTTTTCACTAAAACCTTAAATGAATTGAGCCTAGAGTAAAGAGCATTTGATCATTAGAGGTATAGCTATAAACCCAATTAAAGTAATTTACCAACAGTAAATAAAACCTATAGTAATTCCTACAATAAAACAAGAAATGTTTCCTAACTAAGCTGCCAAAATATTAGATGTAATTAAATTAAGATATTAACCATCTTATTAAAGCTTAGTAATTAAATTTCCTGGGTTGTTTTCAGGCTAATCAAACCAAGAGCAAGGCATTTTAATTATTTTTGTATAAACCTCTTTTCTAATTCTAAGTGTTAAACTATCACCAACTCTAGTAAATAGAAATAAAATAAAATTAATTATAAAATTCAATTTTAATCTCAAAATTTTTAAAGATATTATTTTTTAAAAATTACTTTGTAAAAAGAGTGTATGAAAAAAGAATAGCAAGCTAACTAACTACTGCAATAATAATGTAATAAAATACTATCATGTTTGCCCTTTCTCTATAGTCAGATTTAGTGGGATCTAAAAGAATATCTACATATTCTCCAATCAACAAACCACAAATTGGATAAATTGCTCCATTTATTACGGTACATAGTGTTCCCAGGTATATTGTTCCATGCTCAGGCTTATTTAGCTTTAAAAGCTTTTTTAACACTTAAAATTTACTTAATTTTATTTCTTTGGTTTCTTAATTTGAGTTTTCAATAACTTGAATAGGCTACATCTCAATCAATTGCTCATTATTCCCAGCAATCTGATTTAGTTAGCACATTTAATGAGATATTTAAGAATTCTTATTGATTTATTCCTAAAACTCTTCAGGAATTTTCTTTTAAAGATGATTTGTAGATTCTATTAATCTATCTTATTTTTGTTCTTCTAAATTTTCTTAGCTTTCATTTTAATTTCCTTCCTCTATTTCTTTTTATATTTAATTCTTAGCAAGAGCTTCAAACTTCCCTCCAGCATTTATTAATGATTCATAATTTCCCGATTCTATTAACTCTCCTTTTTCAATTAATAGAATATTATCAGCATTTTTAACAGTAGCTAATCTATGGGCAATAATAATAGTAGTCCTTCCCTTAGATACTTCATCCAAAGTAGCTTAAATCATAGCCTCATTCTTTCTATCCAAAGCACTTGTAGCTTCATCTAACAGTAAAATCTAAGGATTCTTTAAGATAGCTCTTGCTATGCATATTCTTTGTTTTTAACCACCAGAGAATTGGCTACCCAAATTTCCAACATAAGTATCAAGCTTATTATCAAGAGCTGAAATGAATTCCCAAGCATTAGCTTATTTTAAAGCATTAATCATTTCTTCTTCAGTTGCATCTTCTTTACCAAATCTAAGATTTTCTCTAATTGAAGTAGCATATAATACAGGTTCTTGTCCAACATAACTAAAGATTTATTTTCAGAAAAAATTCTTTAATATTTAAAAATAAGTGATTTTTTAATAATTTACCCGATATGCTGTCTGAGCCAAACAAAATCAAGTTCTTTTGTGTCATAACCATCAATAGTGACAGACCCTAGTTCTGGATCATAAAAACGCTCAATAAGTTGCATAACAGTTGATTTACCGCAACCTGACTCACCTACTAGAGCAGTTTTTTAGTTTGGTATTATTTCTAGATTAAGCTTATTATGTACCTTAATATCTTTCTTTGAGGGATAAGAGAATTCAACATCCTTAAATATGATGTGTCCTTTTAAGTCTGAAATGGTTTTAGGATTTTTACAGTTTCTGATTAAAGGAATTCTATCTAATAAACTAAATATCTTAGCAGCCGCTTATTAGCCTAGAGAGAAATTTTTAAGGCAAGGCCCTGCTTAACCAAGAGAAAAACCTCCTTTAGAATATAAATAAAGTGAGTTAAAAAATAATCAATTCAAAAAAATTTGTTTATAATTTTACCCATTTAAATAGCCAAGTAGATAATTTGAATATCTCCTTAATTATATTTACGATCAAAGTTTGTATTAATTGTTCCATCTTCTAAGAGTTTTGAGCCATACCAGAAACAAAGGGCATAGTCCAAATATATTGTCAAATAAGTCAAACCTATACCAAAACCAGCAAAGATAGCATATTTAGCAGATATTTTGAAGCATTAGAGTAAACCTGATGAATAGTTTTTAATTTCAAAATTCTCTCCTGTGAGTGATTTGATAGTCTTCACAGAGTTAAGACTTTGTTCTGCAAAAGCGCTAGCATTTAGATAAGCTTCAGAAACTTTGATTGAGGTTTATTAAACTATGACTGTAAAAATTAAACCACCTAATACGACGAGGGGTACTCCAGCAGTAGTAACAAGAGACATTTACCAGCCATTATAATAACCAATTCCAAATCCACCAACAGCCATAAATAAAGTTTAAATGAATGTAGGAACTTTTTCACCTATAGCGCATTAGAGGTTAAAACAATCTTAAGAGACTTTGCTAGTAAGTTCATTAGGATTTTACATATCAAACCATCCAATTTCTTACTTAATTATTGCTTTGAAATACTATTTTCTGCATTCAATAGATTGACGCTCTCCAGAAATCATCCAACAAGCCATTGAAATCTGAATGGAGAAAATAATTTAATCTTAGTATGATACAAAAATAAATTTTTTAAAGAAGTTATAATTTACCCAACTACATGTGAAAGTACCAATGGCGACTATGATCATATAAATACATTGATTTCTAGCATTTTATACTATTTAGGAGGAATCTTAATTTGCGCTGTACTAATTACTAGTGTTACCAATAAATTGAGCAAGCAAAGGATTTGCCATACCATTTAGAGCTGCTGCTATAGACCCAATAATCATTAGAAAAATATCTAGTTTTGTAGCAAATCTAAAGAGCTTAAAGAAGCCAACAGCCTTAACAGTGGTTTCTTATCCTATTATAAACTTATCCATTTAATATGATAATTTTGAATTATTTTTTATTTTTTAAAATATTATAAAATTTTAATTTAGAAGTATTATATTTAAAGCTTTAATTTTTGAATAAGAAAGTCAAAAGAATAATTTATTTATATTTAAAAAGTACAAAATAATTAAAATATCGATCTATCTATCACTAAAAAAAGATTAATTTTCTATCTTCTTTGATGTAATTGATGTAATTATCATAGTTACAATCATATCGTAATTTATTGTCTTATTATTTAGTTCTAATTAATATACTATTTTTAAACAAAATAAAAATTATCAAGCGAACCTTTTATTTCCATCTAGCCTTGAATGAGATTTCTCTTAAAAAATCCAACTCAATAACTTCTCTTTCCATAGCTTAAATATAGTTTAATATTTTAAAACTCTCCATAATATTCGCTGAAAATTCTAAATTATTACAAAAATACTTTCTAAATGTAGCATAGTCTGGTTAAATTTATCAAATCATAAATAATCTCAAATTATAGTATTTTTAAGTTATATTGTTTTAGCTTTTTAAGTTGTGCCTATCTAATTAATGTAATCAAATTTTTGTCTACTATTTTATTGATATTATAATTATTCTTTCAAGTGCATATACCTAATAAATCCTAATATTTAATTCTTCTATTCATTTTATAATTAATAAATACTTATCTAATGGATGACAATTAATCTAATTCGGAATCTAAATGTATGAAGTTCCATTTTCTTCAAATAAAATTTTAAAATTAAGGATAAATCTAAAACCGAACTGTTCATACCTTTAAACATATTACAGATAGTTTAAAGAAATAATGTATTAATATCAATTTATCTAATATAATCTATTGAATATTCAGAGTTATTTTAAATATTTAAAAATTACCACTAACGCTTAAGTTAGTTGTAGGTTAAAATAGTCAAATATAAAAATTTATTTGAGTTATAATATAATATTCTTCCATAATATTTAATTCATATAGTATTATAGATAAATTTAAAGAAATCAAGCCAATAAGAATATATTACACATTTTTAAAAGTAGATAAATACAACTAATTTTTTTTTCAGAAGAAAAACTTTAATCGTTTCTCCCACCAATTCAAAGTTTCCATATCTTACTTTCTTTTATTTTATCTTAGAAAATTATAAAGATAATTATAGATTATTTCAATAAATACTCTTATAAATGTATTATGATCATAAATAGCTATGTTTTTAGCTAACCTTCCTAGGTATTTTTAGTATTATAATTTGTAATAAGATATCTAAAAAGTGAAATCAATTTTATGATTCAAATAGATAAATTATTTAGTTATTGAAATTAAGATAATTCGAATGGTTTTTAATTTTAAAATAATAAAAAATCTATTTCCTTTAAATAGTGTACCAATTGATGACTTTATACCTAAGTTATACCCTATTAAAATTATCTATTTTTCTTTTAAATATGTTTTTTACTTACTTCTCTTTTTATTTTTTAAAAATGTTTATTATTTTCTCACCCCCTCTTAATAATAGGTTTTATAACAGTAAATACCAAATAATGATTTAATAGCATACTAAACTCTATTTATTTTAATAAAATAGAAAATAAAAAAACAAATAATTAAATAATGATATTATTTTATAGATTTTATCAATGAGAATTTAATCTATAAAAATACTCTTTCTTTGCCATTAACTCTTCATAAGTTCCTTATTCGACTAATTTTCCAGACTCAATAACAAAAATCTAATTGCTGTCTTTAATAGTAGATAATCTATGAGCAATGCTTATAGATGTTTTCCCTTTCATCAATTAATCAAGAGCTTCTTAAACAATTAATTCATTCTAAGGATCTAATGCACTTGTAGCTTCATCTAGAAGAAGAATATTAGGATTTTTTATTATTGCTCTAGCAATGGCAATCCTTTATTTCTAACCACCAGATAATTAACTTCCTTTAGGTCCTACTTTTCTTTAGAAACCACTTCCAAGTTTTTCATTGTTGGCTTCTTGCTTTGTATTTTCTTTATTTATATTCTTTTCCTTATCTTCTTAAGTATTATCTTCAAATTAATTTTATTCAATAAAATTAAGTGCATTTGCTTATAAGGCAGCTTATTTAATTTATTCGAATTGCACTTGTTCTGAGTTGTATTATATATTTTCTTCTATTGTAGCATTGAAAAGAATAGGTTCTTAGCTAACAACTCCAAAATTTTTTCTATAATCAGAAAGATTATAATAAGATTTAAGGTTCTTTCCATCTACAAAGATATCACCTTCATATGAGGTGTAGAAACGAAGTAAAAGCTAAATTATGGAAGACTTTCCTGAACCACTAGGACCAACAAAAGCAACTTTTTATCCAGCATTTATTTTAAATGATAGATTTTTGAAAACATACATATCACGAGAAGGATATTTGAATGATACATTTCTAAATTCAATATTTCCAGTTATGAATTACGCTTTTTATTCAACTTTTTGTTAAATGCTATTTTATTGAGCTTCCTCACATGAGATCTAAGTTTCATCCCTAAGATTTAGGATATTAAAAAGATTATTTGCAGAGTTTGCAGCCATACCTATATCAGGCATGAATTAATTATTGTTTCCAATACCAAAGGCTGCAAATAGCACAGAAAAAATAGCCACAAACATTTCTTTGGGCGATACATCGTAATTTTAAGTGAAAATAGCACCACAATAGAGAATGATGCCATAAATCCAGAAAATAAGAGCAAAGGATATACCAAGAAGAAGACCTGATATTTAACCTTTTGATTTAACTAATTCTAGAGGTTACTTTAGTTTTTCCGAAAGGAAGGTGTGAAGTTTATTTTCATTACAGAATGAAGCCACTGTCCTAATATTTGTAACACTTTCCATAATAATTTAACCAGCTTCTTTATAAGCACCATCAGTATTTTCACTATATCCTTAAATGAATTAAGCTTATAATTAAGCACAATAAATCATCATAGGGACTGCAACAAGCCCAATCAGAGTAATTTGCCAAGAATAAGCAAAACCTAGAGCAATACCAACAGCAAAACAAGAAATATTTGCTATTTAAGTTGGTAAAATGTTTGAAGTGATCTAATTGATATATTACCCATCTTATTATAGTTTTGTGCTAAGATTACCTGGATTTTTTTCAGGTTAATCAAACCAATAGCAAGGCATTTTTAACAATTTAGTATAAACTTCTTTTCTCATTCTTAAAGTCAAACCTTCTCCAACTCTATTTTATTAAATTAATAATTATTGTTTGTAAAAATAAATTTAATATGTAAATACCTGGTGAAAACAACACTTTGCAAAAGATAACCAACTTAGCAAATAGCAGCTAAGATAACAAAGTAGATAGCTAACATATCTGCTCTTTCTCTATAATCAGATTTACTTGGATTAAATAAGACATCAAAGTATTCACCTAATAATAGCCCACTAATTGGCCAAGTAGAGCCATTAATTGCTGCAATTAGTAACCCAATATAGAAATGACCAATTTCAGGTTTATTTATCTCCATTAATTTTTTAACAAGTTGGATTTTGGTATATTTTGTTTTAACTACTCCTTAAGAATTAGCAAGAAGTTCTTATTTAGGTTATAATTCAATTAATTATTCTTACTTATCAGATTATTATTTTCCTAATTTAGAACCAGTTACAGTCTTTTTTCTGATAGATTATTCCAAGCATTCTAAAGGAATTTCTTTTTATAAGTGATCTGTACTCTCTACTAATTTGTTTTTAATAATTTCTTACTATAGCTAGAATTAATCTTCAAGATCGTCTCCATCAATCAATAATCTCTAAGACTTTTCATCATCTATTTCTTTTTATATTTAATTCTTAGCAAGTGCCTCAAATTTTCCGCCTGCACTAATTAAAGTATCATAAGATCCTTATTCAATTAACTAACCTTTATCAATTACTAGTATTTTATCTGCATTTTTAACAGTTGTTAATCTGTGGGCAATTACAATAGTAGTTCTTCCCTTTGATACTTCATCCAAAGTAGCTTAGATCATAGCTTCATTCTTTCTATCCAAAGCGCTAGTTGCTTCATCTAGCAATAAAATCTATGGATTCTTTAAAACAGCTCTAGCAATACAAATTCTTTGCTTTTAGCCTCCTGAAAATTAACTTCCCAAATTACCTACAAAAGTATCAAGTTTATTTTCTAGAGAAGAAATAAATTCCCAGGCGTTAGCTTATTTTAAAGCATTGATCATTTCTTCCTCTGTTGCATCTTCCTTACCAAATCTAAGATTTTCTCTAATTGTTGTAGCATATAATACAGGCTCTTAGCCTACATATCTTTAATAAATTATAAAAATTAATTAATTTTGATTGTAAGTAATTATTTTTTAATAGAACTAATAATTAGGTTACAATTAGTATAATTTACTAAATTCTTAATTAGAATCCATTATACTTTTAAAAACTTAATCAATAATAAGTAGATAGAATATTATTAATATTTTACCCAATATGCTTTCTTAGCCAAATAAAATCTAGTTCTTTAGTTTCATAACCATCAATAGTGACTGATCCACAATTAGGATCATAAAAACGCTCTATAAGCTGCATAACAGTAGATTTACCACAACCAGACTCACCTACAAGAGCTGTTTTTTGGTTAGGTAATATTTCTAAATTAAGCTTATTATGCACCTTGATATCCTTTTTAGAGGGATAAGAGAACTCTACATTCTTCAAAATAATGTGTCCTTTTAAGTCTGAAATAGTTTTAGGATTCTCACAATTTCTTATTTAAGGAATTCTATCTAAAACATTAAATATCTTAGCTGCAGCTTATTAGCCAAGAGAAAAATTTTTAAGACAAGGGGCAGCTTACCCAAGAGAGAAACCACCTAAATAATTTTAATCTAATTAATAAACTAAATATTTTAATAAAAAATCAACCTATCTGAATGGCAAAGAAGATAATTTGAATATCTCCCATTGAGTAAACTCTATCAAAGTTGTCATTTATTGTTCCATCTTCCATGATTTTAGATCCATACCAAAAACAAAGAGCGTAATCTAAATACAAGGTTAAGAAAGTTAATCCTAAACCAAAACCAGCAAATATAGCATATTTTGTAGCAATTTTAAAAGATAATAATAAGCCTTAAGAATAATTTTTAATTTCAAAATCTTCCCCTGTTAATGATTTGACAGTCTTTATAGAATTAAGACTTTATTCAGCGAATGCGCTTGCATGAAGATAAGCTTCAGAAGTTTTAATTGAAGTCTGTTGTATAATAACAGTAAAAATTAAACCACCTAAAATAACTGCAGGAACAGCAGCTGTAGCTACAAGAGACATTTACCAACCATTATAATAACTTATGGCAAACCCACCGACCGCCATAAAAGTGGACATTAAGAAAGTAGGTACTTTTTCCCCAATAGCTCCTTAGAGGAAAAAACAATCTTAGGATATTTTACTAGTAAGCTCATTTGGATTTTATAAATCAAACCACCCAATTTCTTGTTTAATTATAGCTTTAAAATACTATTTTCTACATTCAATAGACTATCTTTCGCCACTAATCATCCAACATGCCATTTAAATCTGATAAATTAAAAATTAACAAATTTTAAAATAAAAAAGCATTGAATTATTAAAATTCTTACCCAACTTAAAAGAAAAGTTGCAAATCCAACAATTATCATATAAATGCATTGATTTTTTGCATTATCAGTAATTTTGGAGGAATCCTAGTTAGCACTGAAAGAATCACTTGTATTTCCAATGAATTGTGATAATAGAGGTTATATTAAACCATTAATAATAGCTGCTCCACTACCAAATATCATTAGAAAGATATCTAACTTGGTAGCAAACCTAAAAAGTTTAAAAAAACCTACACTCTTAGTACTCTTAGTGGTAAAATTATCCTCTTTCTGTGTTTCTTAACTCATACTCTGTGAAAGAATTAATATATTTAATTTTAAATTAATAATTAATTATACTCTTTGGATAGGTCTTTACAAGATATGAATCTAAGTTTCCTTATTATTAAAGATGGTTCTAGAATCATTAATTTATCAGGTAAGCTTATAAATATTCTTTTATTAACAATTAATTTTATCAGAAAAATGATAAAAGTATCCAATTAAAGGATTTTCTATCTATTTAATTGTTCTTATAGATGTAATCGAATGATAAATTTTGATCAAGTGGAAGTTATAAGGCTTTATCAAATATTTTCCTTTTTTTGTAAATTAGTTTAACAAAAAAGGCTGAGCATTTATTTCGTCTGACTAAAATAATATTTTAAAGTTTACTTAAATGCTTATTTAAAAATACTTTATTTTGGTTTTACTTCTCTATCAATTATCTTTGTAAACATACACGCATGGCAATCTTTCTGATTAGATAATTAAAATAGATTTCTATTTTTTTATTGTCTACCTACATTTTCTTAGAATATATTCTTCTTTACATTTCATCACTTCTATTGAATTCTTATATTTAATTCTTTCTTAAGATATCAATATTAAATTTTCAGAGACAACTATTTAATTTATGTCATATTATTAATAAAACAAACATAGCTAACATAACTAAATTAAAATCTAAACACTTAATGCTAAATACTAAAATAAATTATTTTTAATTTGTAAGTTAATCAATTACATAATTATCGATAGAATATTCTAATGGTATTTTTAAAAATTTTAATAAATTAATACCTAAGAAAAAATTTAAAATCTTAAGATAAAAATCTAGGTTATTGTAATTATAAGGTATAAATTTTTTCATCTGATTTGAAGAAATATCAATGTGGGTACCTGTTTTACTTTAAAAGAATTATTGAAACAAAGAAAATATATTCTTAGACAATAAATCAGTTATGGTTATGTTTGGATTTAATCAAAAAGAAATAGATTCAAATAATATTGAATAAATTTTTAAATGATTAAATAAACTACCTCTTTCTTTTCTTATAATATTTTTATATGGATACGATAAATATTGTAATAACTCATATATATATTTCCACCCCTTTTGTATTACCTTACTCAACCAATTTTTATTAATTTTAACAACAGTGTTTCAACACATTGTTATAATAATAATAATATTTTAGGAATTTTTCCAATATATAATCTTTGAAATATTATATTTTTAACAATCTCAAAAAATACCACCAAAGGAAATTTAAATATTAAAAATTATTAAACATAATTCTAAAAATAAGATAATATGCCAGATTATTTGAAAAATAAATTGAATTAAATTAGAAATTCAATTTAGTTATAAGATACTTAAAAATTACTACAATTATTAAAAAAATTTATAAATGTTTATTAATAATTAATTATTTATTTATTTATTGAGTTAATATTTTAATTTAAGCAAAAATAGAAAATATTTTAAGAGATGAATTGCGTTCACTTTTTATAAAATAAGTAAATGAGTTAATAAGATAATTAGAAAAAGTTTTTAATTTAAGTCAAAAGGTAAAAAGATAAGTAATTTTATTTTTATAAAAAATAAATGAATTGATTATTCTAATATATTTATAAATATTTTCAGAAATTAATTTAGTTTTTTGCAGTAACTATGTGATTTTGATCTATTGATAATTTATTTATCAATTCTTAATTTCCTTACATTTAAAAGTAATATATATCAATATTGATTGATTGGACTATAATAATATTCATTCATGGATGAGAATACATCTGATAGAAACCTAGTAAATTGAAATCAAATTAATTACCTAATGTATGATTATAAATACATTTAATTCATAAATAAGTTGTGAAGGCACTTAGAAAGTACTTTTGTATAATTACTAAGTCAGCAAAGATATTTATTATTAAAAGTTATCTGCTAATACAGTACTTACAAATAAATATAAAAGAAAGGTAATAATTATAGCAGAGAAATCCATTTTTAGAAGCAAGTAAGTATGGCTAGCAAAGGAAAAGATACTAATAAAGTGAACACCACTTGGATGGTGCCAGACACTTAGGCGTGGATAGAAATTGGAAAAGAGGAACCAGAGACTAAAAAAGTTTTTATGAGAGCTACAATAATCAGCATTAACAATGATAAAACAATTGTAAAGCTTACTAAAAAGGAAGATGCAACTTTAATACCTGATGAAATTAGTGTTCAGAAAGTTTTTTAAGTTAACTAAAGTTAAGAGTTTGGATATTCAGATATGGTTACTATGGATAATTTAAATGAAGCAGAAATTATAAATAATTTGGAGTTAAGATATTCTAAAGACATTATATATACTTATATTGGACCTACTTTGATTGTGATGAATCCCTATAAATATATTGAGAGTGCTATGAATGAATCGTTGTTATTAAAATATTAACATGAGCTGATTACTAAAGGATATATAAATTAAAGAGAAATTCCTCCTCATACTTATGGTGTAGCTGGATAAGCTTTCAGCAAACTGTTTGAAAATATGAAAAACTAAGCAATTGTTATAAGTGGTGAATCAGGTGCAGGAAAAACAGAAAATGCAAAATTAGCTATGAAATTTCTTACCACTATGAGTAACCATGATTATAGGAGAAATTCTATTTCAGCTAAATCAGGTACACTATTTAATTATAACTAAATTTAAAGAGAATAAATGTAGGATTTTATGGATAAAAAGGGAAAATTATTTGTAGTGAATTGTAAAATAGATGATTATATATTAGTTGAAGATAAGATAGACATCTACCAACTAATTAATTGATAAGTTAGCTATCATAAATTATTTATAATTCAACGCAATTATTATTATTAGCGGTGTAGTTTGTAAATGTTTAAATTTATTTATTGGTTATAAATAGAGTCATCAATCGAAGAAAGAATTCTTAGTTGTAATCCTATTTTAGAAGCTTTTGGTAATGCAAAAACTGTAAGAAATGATAATTCTAGTAGATTCGGTAAATATGTAAGAATATTAGTTGACAAAAAATCGCATAAAATATAAGGAGCCTCTATCACAAATTACTTACTAGAAAAAAGTAGAGTTACAGTTTAAGGATAAGGTAATAAAATCTAAAATATTTGCTTCTCAATTTAAATTTCTTTCATTTAATATTTATGAAAATCCAATACTTTTACTGTTATTCTAAATATATTATAAATAAAAATATACATTCCATTCTTCTCAAATAAAAGTTTAAGATTATATATAATCTTTCTATTCTCAAGGGTCGAAAAGACTAATATTTACAGTAATCTAATAAATATTCAACGGAATAAGAATGATAAAATAGAAGATATCTGTCAATTAATAGTTAACAAAATAAAATTTGTTGCTCATATTACATTTACTTAAAATCTAATTTGATTTTAAAAAATTAGAAAGTTTTTAATTAATAGTAATACCGTAAATTATCTTAAATTAAGTCCCTCATTAATTAAGGCCCTTTAGAGGTCACTTTATATTTAAATGGTTATTTTAACTTTTATAATATGAAAAAATAAGTGCTAATTAGTAAGAATTTACAATGAATGCTTAATAATTATAAAAATATATTTTAATCTTACATAAAATAAAATAATATTTTATTAAAAATAGGCGAAAGAAATTATCACATATTTTATCATATTTTGAAGGGATGCTCAGTTAATGATAAAAAGAATTTAGGATTAGTTGATACAAAGAGTGGTTTACCTTTAGATCCTGAATAGTTTTTATATCTAAAGGATGGTGGATGTTACGAAGTCAATACTGTAGATGATTATGCACTATATCATGAAGTTAGTGAATCCTTCGAGAAGATGAATTTTTCTAGTCAAGAAAGAAATACAATATGGAAAATGTTGTCAGCTATTTTACTTATGGGTAACATTAGATTTGATAAGAGTACTTTAACTGATTCAAAACCATGTAGCCTAATAGGAGTAGAGTTTGCTAAAAAGGCAGCAGAGTTACTAGATATAAAATAAAATATTTTTGAAAGGTGCTTACTTATGAAAAGACGTAAAGTTGGAAATGATATTACTGAGTCACCTCATAATGAATAAGACATTTATTCTAATAGAGACAGTTTAGCGAGAACTCTTTATGATAATCTTTTTACTTGGCTAGTTAAAAGACTTAATTAAACTATTTTGCCTTCTAATGTTGAGTTAGAAAATAGTAATTTAGAATCTTGTTTATCTATAGGATTATTGGACATCTTTGGTTTTGAAGTATTTAAAGTAAATAGTTTCGAATAGTTATGTATAAACTATACAAATGAGAAGCTGTAATAATTATATATTTCTTATGTCTTCAAATCAGAAGAATAAGAATTCATTAATGAAGGATTAAAGGATTTTATTGGCTAATTGAGTTATACTGATAATTAAGAAGTTATTGATCTTATGGATAAATATCCTAAAGGAATTTTTGATTTACTTGATGAAAGCTCTTCTTTGGGCTCATCTACTGATTAATAGCTATTCCAAAAAATATGTACTACCCATAAAGCATGCCCATTCTTCATACTGAATAAACAAAGCTCAGTAAACATTATTAAAGAAAAAAAACATATTATTGATTAAAATAAATTTATTATAAAAATAAAGGATTCATTTATTATTAAACACACGGCTAAGACTGTAGAGTATTCCATCAATGGGTTCAGAGTTAAAAATAAAGCTGAGATTAGTTAAGACATCACAGATACTGTTCTTTCATCAACAAATGATTTAGTTGGAGATATTTTTTTAGGTATATTAGTTTAAAAAAGTTAATAAAATAACTATTTATAATATTGTATTATTATATTGATCATTAGGTTTGGTTGGTAGTGAAGTGAAATAAAAACAAAATATCATTAATTAGCCTAAAAAACCTTCCAAGAATGATAAATTCTTAGGTGCTAAATTTAGATTTTAAATGAAATAACTTATGGATGAGTTGATGAATGCAGATTGTCATTTCATAAGATGTATAAAACCAAATGAAGTGAAGAAAAAAGATTACTTTTTATAGGGATATGCCTTCATTTAAATTAGATATCTTGGAGTGCTTGAGGCTATCTATGTGCGTAAAGAAGGTTTTCCATATAGGTAGATAGATATTTATTTTTATTATTTAAATATTGAAGAAGTAAAAAATTATATTATTATTAAATTATAGAAAAAATTTTAAGGATTTCTATGCTCAATATGGAGATATGGTCAAAAAATATAGGGGAATTTCTTTAAAGAAATAGTTAGATTCAAAGGCTGATATGAATAAAATAAGTGAAGAAATTATTGGAGAAGTATTACCAAATGTAGATAAGTAGCTATTATTATATGGTAAAACTAAGTTATTTACAAAGGATAACATAGGAAAATAATTAGATGAATTGTTACATGTATGGTTCTAAAGAAAAAATGACTTTGCTAGAATGATTTAGAAATAATATAAAATCTATAAATTTAAAAGGGTTGTTTTATCTAATTTAAAAAAGATATCCAAAATAGTAAATTGCTTCAGAAAAATTGCTGCTACTTATAAAATGAAGAAATAAAGAAAAAAATTCTTATGTATGAAGGCTTCAGTGTTCAAGATTAAAATTATTAAAATGAGATTATTCAAGAAATCCGCATTCAATTAGTGGATGTCTTTGATTATTGAATAACTTAGAAAAGAAAGAAAGAAAAAGAGTGTTTAATTGATGATGAATTTATTCACCTATCACATGAAGAAAGTGTCCTTCAATATTTACAGAAAGAAAAATTAAGAAAAGAAAAGATAAATAGAATTGAATGATGCTAAAATGAGAGGAGAATTAGAGAAAAAATAAAAATAAGTAAAGGAAATAGAAGATCAACAAGCAAGACAGCTATAAGAAAAAAAATAAAGTAAATAGTAATAATAATATCAAACTTAGGCAATAGAGATGTCTCTTAGTCCAGAAAACACTAAAGATATGACTATGTACACTGAAAACTCTAATGAACTTTCAACTGAGAAAAGATCTAACGAAGATATATCATTCTAAATTGACTCATTAAATTAATCATTAAACTAATCGTTCTTTGATTAAACTATGAGTCACCCTGATAAAATGATCTAAGAGCAATTAAATAGAGGAACATTAGCCCATAGAATGACTAATATTATAAACTAAAAGAAAAATGACTAAAAATACATGCAAGAAAATGGTGTTTATGAAGACACTGATGATAAAGAAATGTCAATTATTGATTCTTTTCTTAATCCTGAGTAATTAACTTTTCTAATTTTTTATTTAATTCTAAAAGATTTTAAAATTATGCATTGATGTTATAATCTCTAAATATATCTTTCTATAAATAGCTAAACTCCTGAAGAGTAATAAGGTGAAATAAACATAGATAAAATTAATATTTCATAAGATTGCACATTTGATATATCCAAATTGCAGGAATCTCTAAAATAAAGAATATTAGAAAATGATTATATTACTTTCTGCAAATCTATTTATAAAAAGAGAACTGTCTGGGGAAGAGCCGTACCTTTTGAAAAGCAAGGATATCATCAAAAAGAACTTTTGAAGAAACCACTTACAAATATTTCTCCTACCCTAGAGCCTATAGCTCTAAAGGCATTTGGAAGAATTCTGAAGTATGCTGAAGTTATCAAATCTAAAAGAGATTCCAGAGTAAATTTATTATAAAAACAATTATAAAAAATTTAATTTATTTTGCAAAATAATTTAGTCTTAAGCACTTAAATTAGTAGAGCTGTGCTTTAATTAGGATCAATCACTACAAGATGAAGTATTCTTGTAAATATCTAAATAACTGCAGACTGATGAATTAAATTTAAAGAAAAAATATTACTCATTAATGGCTATCTACTCAAGTTTTATCAGTACCAGCTCAAGGACAATATATCCTCTTTTGAACTGTTTCTATAATTTTGTATTTACAGAGAAAGATGAAATCAATAAGCAAAGGTGTAAATTTATCTTCACTCGCATAAGAAAAAGCTTCTAATCACCTAGGTAACTTTTCAATTCATTTTTTTATTGCTTTATTCATTAAACTAATTATTGATATCATCTTCAACTTGAAGTTTATAAATATTCTATCAATCTTTCAGAATGATCAATATAGAACAATTTTAAAATATTTTAAATTATATTTTTAAAAATAATTTCATAGGGCTTACTTACCAACTAGGAAAGAAATTTAGATGATTGAAAATAGAAAAAGTATTATGATCCCTATATACATCTACTTAAATCGTTGCATATTTATATCTGTGGAAAGCTATATAGATGTAGGAACAGCAATTTAACATGTATTAAGAGAGCTAGAAATTGAAACAAATTAGCGAAATTATACCTTGATTGAATAATTAACTTTTGAAAATACAGAGGCTTAAAATGATTCAGAAAGATTTACAATTGAAGAGAATATATTATCTGAAGATGAGAAGATTTTGGATATCTTTAGTAGTTGGGAACTTGAAAAAGAGTTATTGAGAAAAAAGAAATCTAAAATGATTTTCTCTTCTAAAATAATTTTTAAAATTAGGAATTTCTTTAAATTCAATAAATATGACATTGATTCAATTTTCATGTACTATGCTCACAGTTGTCAAGATTACTTAAATGGGAAATTTATTCTGCAAGATAATGTGATCATCAGACTGGCTTTACTTAAATTAATTAATGATTATAATAGTTTATAAGAGTGCATTAAAATTCTTAAAAATGTTAAACTCAATATCAATCACTACATCCCAATTACTGAAAGATCAGATTATATAATCACAAATTGGTAAAAATAAGCTCTTTCTCTTTGCAATAAAATTCCACAATGTGATTCTTCTTAAGCAAGAACTCTTTTCTTAAACACTCTCAAAAAACATACTTTCCTATTTATGTCTCACCAATTTCCCTGCCACTACTACACATCTGAATCATATTCCAGGACATCTTTAAATTAAAACAGTAGTGTTGAAGAAGCTATTGTAGCAATAAAGCCATTTGAAATATTGATCTTAGAAAAATAATCTAAGGATTTAATTGAATAATTTAGACTTAGTGAAATCTTAAAATTTGGAAAATAATCATAAAACAGAATGACAATTATTCTAGGAGATACGAAAGCTTTTCATTTTTAAGTTAAAGATGCTGATCCATATATATAAATAATAAATTAATACATTAAAATGGCTTTAAATCCTGTATGATTCATCGCTCATTTTAAAATTTTTTAATTAAACTCCTTTCCACCCACTGTATACAATTTTCTCTTTTATTATATTTATTTGTTTGTATTCATAACTTCCCTTTATTATATTATTTACAATTATCAAATAAAATAATATTCTATCTTCTAAATGATTTTCTACTTATTTACTTAAAAATCTAGAAAGAGAGTTAAATTTTAAACAATTATAAATTTGAGTTGTAGACTACCTTTATTTTAAAAGGTAAATTTTAAATGTTAACAAATAAATTTCTACTACAAAATATATTATATAGATACAGATGTAAGATAATGTAATTATAAATAAACTATTAGGTGAGGAGGGGTACTTCCATTTTTTTTTAATTATATAAAAGGAAATCCTTTAAGTTAAACCTAGGGATATTTTCAATCTTAGTTATTTTTAGATTTTAAATCCCTGGTTAGTTTTGTTAAGGCTAGGTAGCTTTGGCTTCAGATGATAGATAATTATCTGCGTTCATCTTTTGTGATGATTGTTTACAGAGTTCAGGATTCTATAAATCTCTCTCATTTTTTAATGAACAGTAAATTATCTCATCTTCAAATTGAAAGTAATACTCAAGTTAGCGAGTTTCTGTTTGGTATTCCTCTAAAAAATATAATTCTTCTTAATAAAAATTCTTGTTTGTTTCCAACATTCTTTTTTAAAAGGAAAGATATTAATATTTTGAGGTTTTTTTAATTATCTTAATCCTTTTTTTGCCTTTAATTTTCAATTGATATTTAAAGTGTCTTTTATCTTTTTATGACTGATATTCTGTTTAATTCTTGAAAAATAATGTAGACTCAAATCATCAATTAATTAATTAATTTATCTATTACAAATTGTAAATTTAAATATCTCAATACGTGTTACAGATTCTTTTGGCTAGTATTATTATTATATTTATAAATTGTTTTCTATTTCAAATTAAAACTATTTTAGGAAAGATAATTTAGAAATTCTATAATTATTATTCTTTGCAATTTTAGTTACTAAATATTTAATAACATTAAAGGTAAGTATTTGAGGATAATTCATTTTACTTGAAGATTTTATAATGATTCACTTAGTATAATGATGTAATATATATACTGTAAATTATTTTATAGTAACAGTAGGATTTTAATAATATAGTAGATAGTAGTTTTTTAATATTTTATATTAATTTGAGATTAATATTCTCATTTTAGAGATTTTAATCTCTTATAAATGCTTAAAATTCACTTTGATTTTGATGAGTGAATAGTATCTTAAATAGTTGGAAATTCATCATCTAAATTTAATTATTTCTGCATATTTCTTTAAACATAAATAAATTTTTATTTCGCCTTTTTAATTGGTTATTAAAAGTAGTTGTATAGAGTATTTTCTTTGCAATCACCAATATGAGAATCTCTTGAACAGTTATTGCACTTGCTTACTTTTTCAACTTTATTCAAGTGATTATCGAAAATAATTTTAGTTTCTGTAGTCTCAAAGACATTTTTGTATAATGCTTCTTAAGAGACTCCACCATAAGAGAATTAATCAAAGCTTAATTGATTAATTTTCTACCAAGTTTAACTCTTCGTAGCGAACATTTAAAAGTTACCAATACAGAAGAAACCATTCCTAGCTCTGGAAAAAGCAACATTAATTCTTTGGTCATTTAAAACGAAGCCACATTTATTTTCCTTATTAGATCTGACACAAGAAAGGATTATAATGCAACTTTCATTACCCTAGAACTCATCAACCGTAAATACTTTAACCTTTTTGAATTTTTAGAGTTTATTTTGAATTAAGATTTTCTATGATTTGTAGAAAGTTAAGATTTTTATTTATTCCTCTTTGTATTTCTTCTAATTGATGAGCTTTTAAGTAAGAAACTTTATATATTGAGCTTCGAATTCATTAATAAATGAATTATCAATCATTCTTGTATCAGAGAATGTGTGAGGAAGCATATACATACCATTTTTAGAGATTTCCTTAATATGATTTTAGCCTTTTGTGGAATCATCATCTATGTATTTCTTTCCATAAAACAATCTCGTAAAATTAGCGAATTCTGGTCTCATTCTTCTCTACTAATAAAGTGTCTTAACATGAATTCTATTAACAGAAATTAATCTCTCAAAGTAAGACATTCTATAGTTATACTTATCTTATAGAATATGGCTTTTTATCACTGGTCTCAGTTATTAATGGTCTCCAATCTAAATTAAGTGTTTTAACGAAGGAGTTAACACAGGGAAAAATTCACTTTCAATAATTTCACTTGCCTCTTCAACAATAACGATTTCTGGTTATAGTTATTAAATGGCTTAGAAGTGCATATGATAGCCAGTTAAAGTCATACCTATGATTAAAAAATAAAAATATTAAATAAATGTAATTAATTGTGAAAAATTAGAAGAATTTCTATAGATTTTGTAAGAAAATAATTACCAACAACACTATACTATTTCATGAACTCACTCAGTTCATTTTAGAATTGAAATTCAGTATTTTAATTTTAGTTTATTGATAAAGTTTCATATTCTTTCATTTTAGTTTAAAGTATATCAATTTCTATGGACTCTTAACCGTTTCTAATAAAGTCAGCAAATTGTTTAGAAAATTAAGAAAAGCAATAGAGCTTATTGAAAAACTATCTAATGTCTTACTCTGTTTTTTTCAATTAGAAATCAGGGCTGTTCTATTGTTAAATAATTATTTAAGTTTATAATTATTATTTTTATTGATCGCACAAATTTATATTAGATTGTTTCAAGTATTTGCTCAATCTAGGAGCATCCAATTTGCCTTCTAACCATTTAGTAAAGATTTTATCCTGAGTTTATTCACTGATAGGATCTTGTTATTTAGATTAGTTAAGATTCTATTCAAGTAAGTTGATTAACCTTTATATTTAGTAAAAATGCATATTATAAAAAAATTAATTTAAAAAAATAATAATTTACTTTTTCTTTATTTCAAGCAAAAGTTTGTTTGATAATTAAAATTATTTCTCTCCAAAATATTCAAGTTGATATTTTCTTTAATTTTAATTCAATATGAATTATTAGAGCAAGTTATCTATCTTTTGAAAATTGGTTGTATTTTTAAAATCCCTAGTAGGCCCTTTTTATGCATTAAGGTCATAATTCTTTATTTCTTCGATTGTAGTAGAAAACCCAAGTCTAAGCATTTTAATTTTAGGATTTTGACCTTATATTTTAAGTAGAAGTTAATCTAAACTTATATTCTTTTTACTTAATACCAAAACAGGCTTTTTTGTATGATTATTATGAAGTCTATCCAAGACAGTTACAATTTTGCTAGCTAAAAAGGTCTTACCAGTACCAGGTGGACCTTAGATTAGAGCATTTTAATTAAGTAATGCATGGCATAAAGCTTATTATTAGAAAGTATCTAATTAGTCTATCTTAGAAATTTCATTCTTAACCAATTCATTGAAATACATCTACTCTGAGTCATTAGAAATGAAAGAGTACCTGGGCTTAATAGGATTACCTTTTTATCCTTATAATGTTTGATCTGGGAAGGCAATATTTCTAAGTTGCTTGAATTAAATATGGCAATTCAAATTATGCTAGAGAGCATTCCAATACTCATGAGGAGTGAGTAGAAAATACTTAGAATTGTACTATTTTCCAACCTAATTAATAGTAGTTAATTAAACACTTTTCTTTTCAAATGTAAACAAAAAAAATAAAATTCTTACAAATTCATTGATATCTTTGAAAAAATCTTGCAGATCATTAAAAACATTCATCTTGATCTTGAATATTTGATTGAAATCAACTATTTCAAAGTCATTCTTTTCTTCCTCCAAAATATCTTCTAATTATTATTCAAAGTTTTCTTCTTAGTAATCAAATTTATCTTGATTCTATTTGTGCTATCTCCTACCATTCAATATCTTTCTAGCTATTGCTTCTTTTTCCCTCTTTGACATTTAAGTTGTTGCTTCATTCTCTATAATTGTTGATTTAGATTTTTCAACTAAAGTTTTACCAACAAAGATTTTTTTAGTGTTCCTATTTACAAAAACCATTAGTTAATTATCCATAATTTTCCATTCTTCTTGTTAGTATCTAGCAATTCTCATAGAAGTCTCTACATTTAAAATAAGACCCTTTTTTTCAAACTAAACCTGCTGAATGTTATAATTGAAAATCATTTAGAAGTTCTAACGAGTAGAAACATGATCATTTTTACAGTCTTCAATATTTTGATTAATCACATCTTTCTTCAAAGACTATCTGAATTACCTGAAGTATTCTAATAAAAAAAAAATTAATTTAATGTATTATAATTTTGTAGTAAAATTACTTTCTTCCTCAAGTCTTGTCATAATTTCTTGATATTCATCTAAATTAAAGAAATTATAGTCTTATGGGATACTTTTAGTGATTCCGAGAGGTTTAGTAAATTAAATCATTTTAGGAAATTGAATAGATTCGCTTAAGATCTTATTCTTAGATAACTTCTTAAGCTATTAACAATCTTCAAAGTCTTCATTACCCTAATAATCCGAATAATCAGAAGAACATGATTCACATTCAATTTCATCTCCTCTCATTTAGTGCTGATTATCTTATTTTTCAGCAATTAATTCGTCTATGTTATTATTCTTTACTTTTAATGACATTTTATTTTTATTTTTATTATAGTTTTAGTATTTTTTATAATTAATAACTTACTATAATCATATCAGCTTGATTTATAAAGAAGAGTGCACTTCCAAAAAAATAGTTTTTTGATACTAATCTTTAATTGTCTACTTTAATTAAAATCAGAAATTCTAATAAAATTGTTTATTTAAAAAATACTTTTTCTTTAATTAATCTAATGTCCATTAGTTTCAGATTTAAGTAAAAAAAATTTAATCAATGGTCTTCGTGCAAGGTTCAAATCTAAAACAAGATTTTAATTCAATGCATCTATCTATCTTAATTATCTATCTCAATAAAGATATTATGTCATCAAATTATACTAAATAGAAAAAAATGATCAACATCGAAAAATTAATAAATTACATATTTTAAATATTTATTATATAAGATACAAAAAACTAAATTATATTTTAAAAATCTATTCTTATCTTATTTACAAATATCAATAGGTTCTTTTCTCTCAAAAGTTAGGATTTAATAAAAATTTCTCACTACCAAAAATGATAATTAGTAGGACATCAAGGTAACCTTGATAATTGCCCCCCCCCCCCCCCACCCGAATATTTTTATCTATATGGCTTGATTAACAATCAAACCAGAAACTCTCAAAGAATCAAATAAACTACACACTCAATATATAAACTCAAACAAAATTAATTCATTTTTTATACATATTATTATTCACTTTCTTGATAAGTTCTTTTCTAGCTTTTTGTGACATTTTACAGTTGATTTGAAAGCTATTAAAAACATCTTAAATCTTATCATTTTATATTTAGATTAAGCTGTTTTTCAAATTAACCAACATTTTGCTTCTTTTGTCTTACTTCTCATTCATTGTAAGTAATGGTTGTTTGAGAGATTTTAGTAACTAGTCTGGAGTAATTAATTTCTTTTTCAATTTAAGAGAAGTCTTTTACTAATTAATAT
>JH651225.1:1051465-1068750 GCA_000260095.1 Tetrahymena borealis
TATTGCATAAAACCCTTTTATTAAAATTTTTTTAGTTTAATGTAGTCTATCAAATTATTAGAACTTTGATTTTGATAATGATTTGATTAATAGACACTTTAATATTTTTAATTAAAAGATGAGTTTATAGTAGATGGATTTTGTATCAAATAGATAGATAATAAAATACTGTTATCTTCTCTATTGATTATAATTTAATGAATTATGTAAAAGTAAAAAATAGAATCTGTTAATTTTTAATATATTTAAAAACAATTTTTAATGTCTTTAAAAAACAACTTTTAATTGATTTACAAATCTTAAAAATAATAAAGGGTTTATTATTCAACAATCAAATTTACATAATAATTAAAACCACAAAATGTGATCAGTTAAATTAATAAATTATTAATTGATTTATTTTTCCTATTTTTATAAATAAATTTTTTTCCTCTGCAAAAAATATACCCTTTTATGATTAAATTCTTTTCAAAAATAATGGGTTTTTATCATAAAAATCTATTATTTGTTTTCATAAAATTTAAATACATCAAAAAAAATTTATTTTAGGATATTAACTACTCAAAGTTTATTGCTCTCCATAGTTTCATAGATAAGTTTTCATAATCTTGTAGGAAAAAGGTAGATGAGCATAGTTTCCAACAACAAAGAAATGAATTATACTTAAAAGGAATAATGGAACTTTTAAAAATTTAGTATTCAATATATTTAGTATTTATATGACAGATATTTTTTATTATTTATTATGTATGATTGTTTAAAATTTATTTTTAATATATTTAATAATAGATTATGAGATAAAAAATCACATTCTTCTTTTCATTTTTTGTTAGTTTTTTTATTTTTTTTTTTGATTAATAAACAAATTCTCCATAATCCATTCATAGTTCTAATTCTGTTTCTAGATTTATAAGTTTCTCTACCCATTTTAGCTCCATTAATTGAATTCACATTAGCCATTTTCGTCTTAAATGTATTAATTTTAGAATTAAAGATTTAAATGATTATTTATTGAAGATTATCTTTATATATTTTATAAACTTTCTGTTTAGATATTAAACACTTCTTGAATTGATATTTCTTATTCATTATAAAATTAAATTGCTCTTTAATTTAATTAGTAGTGTTCTTAGGAAGAGCAAGTACCTAAATGTGATTTTTCATTACAAAAATTACAAATATTTTCTTCGAAGTAATTATTCCTTTATTCAAATTCTAGATCATTTGCTGTCTTTTCATAGATATTCCTATAAAATGATTCAGGCTAATTACCATAAGAAAATTATTATTTACTAAGTTTTATTATTTACTACCAAGTATTGCTTTATTATGCAAACATTTCAAAATTTCCTATACAGAAAAAGCCTACTTTAGCTCTAGAGAATGCTACATTAATTCTGTGATCATTTAAAACAAAACCACATTTAAAATCTATATTAGATCTAACACAGGAAAGAATAATGATATCGTTCTCATTACCCTAAAATGAATCAATAGTGCTAACTTCAACTTCATTGAATCCCTTTTTCCCACATATTTTACTTTCGATTAAAATCTTTTGAGATTTATACATAGTTAGAATAGTAATTTTTTTTTATTCTATGTTATTTTCTTTGATTAGTACAGTAATAAGATATTTGATGTAAAGAGCCTCAAAAAGATTAAAAAATGAACAATTATTCATCATTTATTCAGGGTAGCTGTGTTAGAGCATGTACATACCGTTTTTTGATATTCTTTTAATAAACTCACGCTTTTTAGTACTTATCTCATCAATGTAGCTTTTACCATAGAACATTCTTGTAAAATTAGCAAATTGAGGTACCATTCTCCTTTACTGGTAAAGAGTAATGATTTCAATTTGATTAACAGTTATCAACCTTTCGAAATATGACATCTTATAGTTATACTTATTTTATAAAGTATTGCTCTAAATAATAGGTCTTAATTACTAGTGGTCACCAATTTAAATCAAGTGTTTTAATGAAGGGGTTAAAACAGTGAAGAATTCACCTTCAACAATTTCACTAGCTTCTTCGACAACAACAATTTCAGCTTTTAGTTACTATATGGCTTAGAAATGCATATGATAACCAGAGAATGTCATGCCTAGTTTTTAATAAGATAAATAATATTAACTGAGAATATAAGAATTGAATAGAAAGATTACCTATGACATCAAAATTTTCCATAAATTGAGATAACTCATGTTAATAATCTTTTTAACTTTTAGCCTTATAAATATTCTATGAATCATCATATTCTCTCATAGAATGCAGTAAATTTTAAATTACTAAATCAAAATTATTTTTTAACAAGAATTTTCTGAAGCCAAGAGTAAACTACTCAAAAGATGTGAGACTTTTAAGGTACTAAAGAATACTGAATTCAGATACTTCAAGATCAAAATCTGAAGAGCTCTACTATATTCCTATTTACATTTCTAATAGTTACTTTTACTCATCAGATAAATTAATAGCAGTCTATTTTAAGATCGAATGGAGCTGTTTAACCTCTGTAATTTTGCCATTCAACCAATCGTTGAAAATCTTATCTTCAATTTTACTAGAGATTTTTTATTATTGTGGTATTTCTACAGCCTTTCTTAGGAGATTAATTAATCTAATATTATTATGAATTAGTAAGTTAATTGATTAAAAATAAATATTACCTAGACTTGATTTCTTTTGAAAGCTTATCAGTGAGCTCATGTTGCAAATCGCTCCCAATAGATTGAGTTCTTTCTTCCAACATAGTTGTATACTTTTAAAACTCGCGATTAATATCAGAGTATTTAATATCGAAATTATTTTGCTTTTGTTTTCCGATCTTTTAATTTCCACTCAATTTGTCTAAGGAAAACTTATTAATTTCAGGATTTGTTGATCTTTTTCCTATTCTCAACATTCTCATATTAGGATTTTTATCTTTAATTCTAAGAAGAAGTTAATCTAGACTCAAATTCTTTTTACTTAAGACAATGATAGGCTTGCCTGCTTTCTTAGAATAAAGTTCCTTTAAAACACTGACGATCTTACATGCCAAGAATGTTTTTCCTGTACCTGGAGGACCTTAAATTAAGGCATTTTAATTAAACAGAGCATGTCTAAGTGCTATTTTCTAGTATTCATCTAATTCCTTAGCTTGAATTACTTTTTTATCAACAGCATCTTTGAATTTATTTAATGTAGCATCATCTGAATCTTGGAGGAATTAATATTTAGGGAAAGTAGAAATTCCTTTTTCACCACCTAAAGTTTAATCAGGGAAAGCAATTTTTTCTAGTTTTTTGAATTCATTTTGGCAGTTAAGATTCAATTCAAGAGCCTACCAATACTATTGAGGGCAAATGAGAAAGTAACTAGAAGCCTAATTAAATTGATAAGATAATTTAATTTATGTTTGGAAAATGAATTTATTTATAAATTACTATATTATTTATGTTGAGGAAAAATTCTTTAAGATCATTTTTTACATTCATTTTGATCTTAAATGATTGAACAAAATCGATGATTTCAAAATCATTTTAAACTCTATCTTCTTCTTCATTATCATCATTTTCATCATCTAAATATTCATTAGAATTTTCAACTTAAGTGTCTTCTTATATTTCGACCCAAGATTTACCCAAGGAAATATGCTTTGTATTTTTATTTACGAATATCATAAGCTAGTTATTAATAATCTCATACTATTTTTTTTAATATCTGGGTATCCTCATGCAAATATCTACTTCTAAGATCAAACCTCTCATTTAAAAGTAAGAATCTCTCACTTAATAATTAGATATTAATTAATAATCTTCATGAATGGACTAAGCAAGTTATTCATCAGCATAAGAATCTTTATTTATGATATCCTTCAAAAATGACTATCTGAATTTTCTGAAATAGTCTATTATTAAAATATATTTATGAATTTTTATATTTAATTCTATTAAAATAATTCTTACTTTCTCTTTCTAATTTTACCATAGTTTCTTAGTAATATTTGAGGTTCTCAAATTTGTAATCTTAAGGAATAGCCAAAGTATATCCAAGAGGCTTCTTTAATTATTTAATTACAGGGAACTCTATCAAACGAGTTTTTAATTTTGTTTTTGATTTGACTACAATGAAATCACTATCATTCTAATCGCATTCTTATTAGCTGCCAGTGCTTTCATTATCAGATTGATCAGATTAGATGGATTCAGTTTCTATTTAATCATCCTTCATTTCTTATACTTCAAAAATGTCTGACTCGCTACAGCAAAAACTTTAACTCATATTAAGGATTTATTTTTTTAGTTTTTTTTGTCTTTTTACTTTAGAATGTATTTTATTTGCATTTAATATTATTTATAAAGAGATTGGCATGCTTTTAGAGGAAGGGAAAGAAGAAAAAAATATTTTTAATTATAAAAGATTAACTAACAAAAGTGATTGAAAAAGATTAAAGATATCCTGAAAATTAATTTTTCAAATTAAAATACTTTTAATTTTCCACATCAAATTCACCTTAAATTATTAAATTAGATGGTTAAAAATACCTTCATAAAAGTTTCTAGATTATTTCTTTTTAATAGAAAAGAAAATTAAAAATATTTTTAATTCTAAAATAAAGAGATCCTTTAAAATTAAATTGAACCAGATTTTACCAGAAAATATTAAAGTTAATAGTTAAGCATACCTTCATAAATACTTTTAGATAAGCTTAATTTCACTATTAAATTAAAAAACTATTGAATTTTAAATAATATATTATACTACCTATATAATAATAATTAATTCCAACAGTTTCTTTCATTAAAAATTGGATTCTTATTATTTTACATTTCTATTTCAAATTTTTCTATAAGGAACTACCACATATATTATGTGAAAAATTTACAAAATATTAAAAATTAAAATTATTTGAATGATTACTAAATACTAATATTAGATTAAAAGATTTTTTATTTATAAAATAACCCTTAATAGAAGCTCTTTCGCTAAAAATTCTACAAAAATGAAAAAAGAAAGTAATTGATAATAGGTAAGAAAAAAAGATGGAATATTGAGTAATTTAAGAGTGATTGGATAAAATAGATTGCACACATATATTGAATAAAAGGAAATTGAAGAATTAGGGTTATATTTATTGAGAATTGAATAATATACATTTTATGATAATATTCATCATTTTTTATTTAATTTGTTTTTATTGTTTTGATTAGCTAAAAGTTTTTTTCTCTCCTTCTAACTCAATTTTACATCTTAGACATTGAAATTATTATAAACGAATGCTATTTTTTGATTTTCATTGAATATTGTTTAGTTTTATCTTCCTATTTCAGTCCATTCATCCATATTAATTTCACCATTATCGCCTTTAATAAATTCGTTTTAGTATTTAGAAATAATTTCTTTCCCTTTTGATAATTATTTTTTATCTAATTTGATTGGCTCATATTTAACTTTGGTATACTCTTAAAGAGACATAAATCCATTATTTGATTTAAAAAGATTAAAGTTAATAAAACTTTAACTTTATTAAATTGGGTTTTATAAAGTTGTTGAAAAAGTATTTCTTTGTTAAAGTTCTTCTTACTCATTAAGTAATTATTATTGGTATTCTCTTTATATAGAAATTTGTTAATTAATGTAGTTTTAATACATATCAGCTATACTTAGTCTAATTCTTGGGCTGCTATCACCTGAACATTTACCAATATGGGATTCTTCATTACAAAAATTGCAATCATTCGAACTAAAGATACCTCTATACATCTATTTCTTTTATTCTATTTCTAGCCTTTCTATTATCGATTTATGGATCCTTTTATATAGAGGGGAGGGAATTAAGCCACCATATGAGAACTATTTATTACTAAGGTTAATAATTTTTTCCCAAGTAGAGCTTTACTTTGCAAACATTTCAAAATTACCAATAGAAAAGAAACCTCTTCTAGCTCTAGAAAAAGCAACATTAATTCTATGATCATTCAAAACAAATCCACACTTCATGTCCATATTAGATCTAACACAAGAAAGAATTATAAAATCGTTTTCGTTACCCTAAAATTAATCAATAGTAGAGACTTCAACTTAGTTAAATCCTTATTTACCACTCAATTTATTTTGAATTAGAATTTTTTGAGATTTATACATAGTTAGAACACTTATTTTATCCTAAATAACTCCATACTTTTTAACAAGCATAGCTACAAGTGATTTGATAAAAATAGCTTCATAAAGATTAGTAAATGAACAATCAGACATCTTGATGTCTGGATAGCTATGTTAGAGCATATACATACCATTCTATGAAATTTCTTTGGAGAAAGCACGTTTCTTAGTACTTTTATCGTCTATATATTTATCACCATAAAATAATCTTGTAAAGTTAGCAAATTAAGGAACCATTCTTCTCTATTAGAAGAGAGTAATAATATCTACTTTATTAACAGAGATTAATCTTTCAAAGTAGGACATCTTGTAGTTGTATTCATTTTATAGTGAGTTACTCTTTATGATAGGTCTCAATTATAAGTGGTCACCAATTTAAATCAAGTGCTTAAGTGAAGGAGTTAATACTGGGTAGAATTCACTTTCAATGATTTCACTAGCTTCTTCTACTACAACTATCTCAGGTTTTAGCTATTAAAGAGCCTAGAAATGCATGTGATATCCTGTAAATGTCATTCCTATTTATTATAAAACATATTTAATATTAGACATAATGCCAATTTGGTAATAAAATATAAATATCAATTACCTATAACATCAAAATCTTCCATAAAGGTAGCAAGTTTGTCTTAATAGATTTCATTTTTACTTGCTCTGATATCTCTTTGAAAGTTTTCAAATAATCTCATTTTAGTAATAATGGTTTGAATTTCTAAAGCATCTTAGTTTTTTAAGAGGAATTAGCCGAATCCAAGAGTAAATTATTCAAAACTTGTGATTGAATCAACATAGTTAATGACACTCTACTCATTTATATTTAAGGAGCACTCTTTAATACTTTATTATTCTTCGATCATTTCTTTTAATATGCTTTCTTATTTGGATGAAAGGAAAATATCTGTTTGCAATAAGTAGTTTGTAAGCTTTCTCAAACAAGTAAGTTTACCCTTTAACCACTTAAGAAAAATTTTTTCTTCAATATCTTCTGAAATCTACTGTTCATCTGTTATTCCTACGCTTTCTCTTAGCAATTCGATTAATCTAAATAAAATATTTTTAATAAATTAACTTTTAAGAAATAAAAATGAATTACTTAGATTTAATAAAATATTAGAGATCTTCAGATAATTTAAGTTCCACTTCATTGTAGTTTTTCATTTACATATCTCTTCTTTTCAATGCCTTCAAATATTTTTTAACGAGGGGTTTAATCTCTTCACTTTTAATAGGACATTTAACAAAAGTTTCTATTTAAGATTTCTCTGGTCCTTATTATTTACTTACTGTATACTATTAAATTGTTTCATTAGTAGTTCTATAACCTAATCTCAACATTTTAATATTTTCATTATTATCCAGAATTTTAACCAAAAGTTGATCTAAACTCAAGTTCTTTTTACTTAAAACGATTATGGGCTTGCGTGTCTATTTGCAGTGAATTTCCTTTAGAATAGTTACAATCCTGCAAGCTAAGAATGTTTTACCAGTACCAGGAGGCCCTTAAATTAAAGCGTTTTCATTAAATAATGCATGTTTGAGGGCAATTTTCTAAAATTCATCTAATTCTTTTACTGCATCTACTTTTTCTTAAACCATACTTTTAAATATACTTATAGTTTAGTCATTTGAATTATCAAGAAAAGAGTATTTAGGGAATTAACAATCTCCTTTCTCTCCATTCAAGGTTTAGTCAGGGAAAGCAATACCCTTCAGCTGTTTGAATTAGTATTGGCAATTAATATTCTGCTCATGGGCATTCCAATATTAATGAGGAGAGAGAAGATAGAAATTTGATGGCTATTTTAAATTAAAAAATTATCTTATATTTTATGCTTATAAATATATTATTTAACAATTTACAATATCATTCAATGAAAGGAAGAATTAATCAAGATTATCAAATAGGTTCATCTTAATCTAAAAGGTTTAAACAAAATCAATGAATTCAAAATCATTTTGTTCTTCTTAATCTTCTTCATCCTCCTTATACTTATGATTATATTCACCTTCTTAAAAGGGATCAATATCATTTAAATCTCCTTTAAATTTAGAAAATAAATCTTTAGGTTCTTCTTTTCCTTAAACTACAGATTTGCCAAGGAAAACTTTTTTAGAAGTTTTATGAACAAATATCATAAGCTAATTACTAATTATTTCCCACTGCTCTTGTTAGTATTTTGGGATTCTCATTGAGACATCTAAATCTAATATTAAACCATTAGCTCCAAAAGAGGTTTCATTAATTTTATAATTAGTTATGAGTTAGAATTCTTCTTTAGTGGATTGATTTAGATCATTATCTTTAGGAGATATTTCCTTTATGATAGTATTCTAAAAAGATCTTCTGAATTTTCTGAAATAATCTTTTAATAATGAATTACAATTAATTTATTCTGATAAAAAGAATTTCTAATAAATTACTTTCTCTTTCTAATCTTATCATTGTATTTTAATAATTCTCAAGGCTTTCAAAATAGTAATCAGAAGGAATGGGTAAAGTTTCTCCAAGAGGTCTCTCTAATTAGCTAAGTAAAGGGAATTCAATAGTGTGTTTAGGTTTCTTAGATTATTGTTTTGATTATAAATTAGATTCTAATTCATTCTCATCGCTTTAATTGCTGCTGCCTGTGCTATCATTTTCATTAATTTCTGATGTGGTAGAATCACTTTCTGATTGATCATCTCTCATTTAAATTAGATTATCAACGCTTATTTCTTCAAGACTGTTAGAACTCATTTCTTAACTCAGTGGATTAATTATGATTTTTTTGTTTAAACTAAATAATATAATAAAATTTACTGAGCCTAGTCAAGTATTTCTTATGATGAATATTACAAAATTATTAATCTGTTGATTTTATTTGCTTTGTCATAAACCCTTTAATCATAAGAGATACAGAAAATACTTTTATTTTTCTAAAAATTTTATTTTCTCAAGTTAATTAAAGTACTGGGAGCGCATCTGATAACTATTAAATTAGGAATATCTTTATTAACCACAAAAAATCTTATGAAAAATTAATAATTTTTTAATATACTTTTCTATTACCCTTCATAATTATTGAAAAAAAAAGAAAATTAATAATGTGTTTATACAATTCAATTAAAAATATTTTTATTGATAATAATTATACACCTCTTAAATAAACCACTTATTATTCTTAAATAAAATTTCATAGGTGAGAAGTATCGATTTAGGTTTTAGATTTTCTGAATAAAATAAAAAAAAACTATTTATAAATAATGATATTATGTATCATTAATTTATTTTATTTTTTTTTTAGTTAATCTGTGATTAGTCTGAATTTTCATTTAGAGGTAAACAATCTAATTATTGATTATTCTTTCAATTAATATATTTTCTCATATTATTTAAGTAGACTTATAAGAATTTTAATAGATAGATATAACCAGATTAGAATCATTACTATTTATTACTAGATTGCTTATTTTATTGTAAGTTATGATCTTTAAGAAATAAACTCTAAAATACGTAATTTTGGTAGGTTTAATCATAATTAAATTATTAGATTCACTAAGAATTTAATTTACAAAATCAATTTATCAAAAGAATCTTTTATTAGCTTAGATATTTTATGGTAAATTATTAATTGCAATGATATAGATTCCTAAATAGATATCTTACATATATTTAATCAGAATTAATTAAAAAAGTAAATGCATCTTAATCTAGTAAATTAGATTGACAGTACCTCTAATATTTTTAATGGAAGGATATATTAAAAGTGTTTTATTCTTTATAGATTAGAATTTACTTCATTTAATTATTTTTGCTTTATAGAAAATCCTCCTCTTCTTTTTATTTTCAAAATAGTTGCTTTATTTATCTTAGTTGAAAAATTGTGATTTTAAAATTAGAAATACTAAAATTATTTTATTTTCCTTTGCTATTGTAAAAATTATAAGGTACTTACTAAATTTTAAAGTGGAAAATAAAAAAAATCATTATTAAAATAAAATGATTGTTTTATACACTATAATTTAATTTAAAATAGAGAATTAATCTCTTTATCATTATTAAATTTAAGGATATATTTCCTTTAAATAGTGGCTATTAATTTTAATATTATTGACATATTTTTTTTCTTCAAAATTATAATTTTGAAATAGAAGGAACTAATAATCTTTGATGAGGAAGTAAATAAGTAAGGTAAAATAAATTGTTAGGGTGATTAAGATATGAGTATATATAAATATAAAGGTGTAAATAAATTATTTGTATACATGAAAGTAAAATTATTAATTAATTAAGTTTTTAATATAATTTTGCAAGGAATTTCTAATTTTCTATTGAAAAGCAAATTATTCTTTTCTAAAAGATTTTTATTTATTCTTAATCATTTCCGTTTATATAGTTTTTTATTAAATTGTCAGCTATGGCAGATAAATTCTTATATTTTTTTAATATCAGGACCTATTTGACTCCAGTAGCATTTAAGTTGATTTCCTCTAGAATTCAAAATGATTAAGCAATCCTAATGATATAGTTGTTATCTTAATTGATATATCAAGTAAATAGAGTATTTACTATTCTCTCTGTCATTATTTATTGTTTCTGATCTTCAAAATATTAACTATTCTTTAAGGTTTTATCACTGGCATTGCTTTAGTCGTTCAAACTAGTAAAATGCCTATTTTATGTTGGGTTGAGACTTGAAGGCCTTAATTGAATTTATTTGCTTTCTTATAGATTTCCATTCTATCTATTGGTAATTATTAAGCGATTTTCAGTTCCTTGTACTCCTCTAGCGGTTTAAGCTTTCCCAGTTATGCTTAAAGATGAAAACTATGGAACTGAATTTGTATGTTTTGATCTTTTTTCTAGTTTCTTATCCTCATCAGATATTTCAACTTTATTCTCTCTTTACAATTATTGTATTAATAATCCTTTTTCATATCTCTCTTTCTAATTTTATAAGATATGATTCTTTAAATCAAATGGTTTCTCATTATAATCATTTCCTCTTTAAGTTAGAGATCCAGATTTTCTTTTTTCTGCCATGATTTATGTAGACCCTAGATTTTACATATTTGATGTTTGGCTTTCTATTTTATTCTAGTTGGAATTAAGAGATATTTTGAAATTATATTAAGGATAGTTAGTTGTATTTTGGATATTTGTTGTATTTTTAGAGCTCTTATCAAGTGAATGGGATGTTGCCTTATTATTGGTATTATTATTTAACAGAGAATTACTATTATTATTATTATTATTAACTATCGAGGATATACTATTAATATTATTAGAATTACTATGGTTAGCAGAAACCTACCTAGGTTAGCTCTTAGTAATTTATTTTAAAAGTTATGTAGTCTATCCCATCTTTTGAGAAAGATTGAACTACAGTTATTGTTAGGATCTATCATTATTAACAGAGGAATGTTAAGAAGATCCTCCTTATTAAATGGATTCGGTTTTATTCAAAGTTGTTTTATTAATAGTAGGAATCACTGAATCATTATTCATAAAACTGCTTTATTAAGAAGAATTGTGCATATTTTGAGAAAAGCTAGTCATGATTGCTGCACTTGCTCCATTATTAGTTGAATTACTTTTAGGTATTCTTGAAGAGGAATTAGGTATTTAAGATTATTCATTTGTTGAATTGCTTACCCCTCCTATATAAAATGTAGATAATCCTTTTTTACCTCTACTAGATGAAGAAGAGAATTCTTCAATGCTCAAATTTTATTATGAAGATCCCATAGATTAACCATAATTTACACTTGAATTTCCATTATTATTTTAATTACCTAAAGACCCACTAAGATGATAATTCATTTAATTTAAATTAGATTTCTTTGCATCTTCTTATTTACTAATGCCATTCTTTTAGGGAATTTAAAAAGCCTCCTTTTTAGAATGCTTTTTGTTATTGTCTGGCTCAGAAGGATTTTTATCTTATGTATTATTAAGTTAATTAACAGAATTATTAGGCAACTAAGAAGCTGTTTTTCCAGCTAAAACAGAAGCTCTAACTCCCTATGTAAAAGGAGATTAAGAGGTTACTATATTATTTATAGTAGAGTTTAACTCAAGCTTTTTGGTCTGCTGCATAGAATATGAATCTATACTCTTTGAATGAGTTGTATGTGCTGTAGCATTCGTATTTTAAATAGATGGAGAAGTTGAAGAATTAGGTTATTAAGATACCTTATTTTTCAAGAATGACGGAGATATCTTTAAGATGTGATTATTATTCACAGTTAGGCCGTGCGAAAGACTTGATATAATATTTTAAGGTTATGATTACTAATTATTATTTTGTAACTATTGAATGTTATTGGAATTAAGCTTAGTATTAACTGTTTATGGATCCTCATTTTTAGTTAAATTTTACAATTATTCTACCAAGATATGTTATTTCTCCTACAATTGTTTTTGTATTTATTCTTAAGAACTCTATTAGTTCATTGTTATCTTAGATTTAAGTAGTTTTGTAGCTGAGGGTTTTTTACTTTCAATTGAAGTTCTTTCTATTGATTAGATATTTAATGATGATGTTGATTAGGTATTATTTTCTAAACCAATATCACAACTATTAACTCTTTAGAAATCTCTATTTTCTTTTGGATTTTATTAAGAAACATTCATTTAACTATCTTACTATAAGAAATCCTTAATCAGGATAGTTCCTTTATGTTTAGGTTGTATGGGAGGCTTATTCTTTACTAAAATACTATTACCACTTTAGCTTTGAATCATCATTTAATTCTAAGAATTTAGGTAATTCTAAAAGGTATTAGAAGTAGTATTAACGTTATCATTTTGATATGATTAAGAATTGTGAAAATTTTGAATTGAAGATTAATGATTTAATGATTAATTTACAGAATTTGAATAGCCTTAATTGCTAAAGTTATTTTAAGATTAATTCTAGAGGTTCTTTTGACTTGCAACACTAGTTAAACTACCAGTACTTCTGCCATGATAATATTGTTAATTATTATTATTTCCTATTATCTCCTCTTCTTCAGTTTTTTATCTCATAATTGAAATAGAATCTGCATGAGCAGGTTCTGTTGATTTATTCTCTTCTATATCACAAGAAGTGTAATGCTCAGTATTGAAAGTGTGAGAACTCTCTTTAGAGAAATATTGACTTTCTCCCATTACATTTTATTTCTTAGTTTACGTAGTAGTAGTTGTTCCTTATTTGTTAGAAGTATTTTTGATAAGTTTTGTATTTGGAGTGTGTAATTAAGTTGTTGTTTAAGAACAATTTGTTGATTTAATCTAATCAATATACATATTGTTTCCTTTCTATTAATTTTCTTTATTGTCTCCAATGACACTCAATTTTACTTACCTTTTGTCTTATTCTAATGTATTATTTTGGCTGCTAATATGATATGAGAGACTAGATTATTTTCCCTCTTTAGATTGTTATTAGATATCAGAGCATTTATTTGTAGTTGTTGACTAAGTAGAACTCTATCCACTTGAGTAGTTTTATAATTTAAATCCATCTTTTATTTATTAAGCAGCTTTTTCAGTAGAAATGTTACCCAAAGTACGCAGAAGAGTGGCATTATTCTCTTGTAATTAAGCGTTTTTAGCAATAATTTCCTTTTGATATTCTATCAAAGTATCTTACTTCTTATTTAAATTCTAAATAGTTTCTTCTAGTTTGAGTATTCTTTGTTATTACTAGATTACAGTTTAATTCTCAGAAGTATTTTTTTCTATCATCTTTTCAAAATCACTCTCAGTGAAAATTACATATTTGGCATTTTTATAGATTTGAGGGCATTATGAATACACACTACTATTATAAAAAACATAGTCTGAATCTTCTCCTTCATTTTTTAACAAATTTTCTAATTTCTTGCTTACTTCCCCCAAATCAGTTTCTTTTTTCTTAGTAATTAATTTACTTTCATCCTATATATTCTTTAAATTAATAATCATATTTGAGGGGTATTCTTTATAGTAAGTCCTAGAAGAACTACAGCCATCATCGTTGTTATTACTATTCTTATTAATATTATCTAATCCACAAGATAATTAATGTTACCTATTAGTCTTATCTGCATTCTTAGCAAAGGATCTTTATGATGGTAGATCAATTTATTGCTAAAATGCGAGAGTGCGATCTCTCTCCGTTAAGGGGAGAGAAGAAGATGAATTGTGTCTAATGTGATAATTATTTATGTTATTATTGTTATTGTTTAAATTATAGAGTGTTGAAGTTGATTAAGCTTATGTTCTGTTAGTTAATTGAAATTAATTTGAATTTGATCTGTTAGTGAGTAAATTATTTTTATTGTCCGTATCTTATAGTAACAAATCTTAGAAATCTTTGCTATCACTATTATCAAAAACTTATTTATTGCATTCTTTATTGTTATTATAGTTGGGTGAGGTTAACATATATTCGAGGGAATTTTCATTACTGATATATTTCTTTATTTCTATATCGTGCTTTTCGCTTTCTTTTGCTATCTTTGCTATATTTTCTATTTTCCTACCTAAATTCTCTAAGATACTATCATAATTTTTGGAGTAGAATCTCTATTCCTCACCCTAACAATCCCACTACTGCTATTATTACTACGAAGAGAGAAAAGGCTATTTTATGTAGGAAATAGGAATACAAGATGGTTAAAGTTCATTTCTAACATTCTATTCAGGATGTGAGACTATATAATCAATACGAGGACATTCATTTTACCCATTTCTGTAGTGGTAATTAGATACCTCAAGCGATTTTGAATTTCCACTATAAACACTCTCATTATTTTAAAATAACATTTGTGGATTATTAGAGTAGCTGGGGTTATTCACTACTACATTCTAATCATCACTAGCACAAGTAGCTCCTATACCTGCAAGACCTTAAATACTAGCAAAATAGCCATTCTAAGAAGAATGCTCTGTGTGCGGATTAGTAAATTAGATTTAGTCATTGATCGTAAATAAACTATTAACACCAGCATTAATTGTGAAATTGTTCAAGGATAGAGAATTTTGAGTTAAGTTACTTTAATTTATGGATTTTCTACCTTATTAGCTAATCTATAAATCTTTTTGCATTCCTTGAGATGGTTACGATAATGTATTATTAAATTAGGTATCATTAGTTTATTTTTAGCTATGAAGATTCATTATCATTTGTTGGTATGCTATTTCTTAATATCCATTGTATGATGGATTAAATTGCTATTCTTTTTGAGGTTCTCTCTGGCTCATTTCACCAGAATTTATGATGATCTCCTTTTATTAGCAACTATTTACAGTATTTTACTGTTATGGTATGTTCTTTTTTTCTTAAAGATAAGGGTTATTGCTTACTCCTTTAAAATAATTTCTATCTTCTTCTCTTTGAGTTATATTTGAAAGAGTTGTAATATTTTCCTTATTTTACATTCAAAAATATTTAATGCTTTCAAAGATTTTTTTCTTCTTATTTTTCTTTAAAAATTCACTTTGAATTTGATAAATTGAATGATCAAAATAAAGTAAGAGCAAAGTTGAGTATGTTAAATAATGATGCATCCAATAAATCAATTATTTAATCAAAAATAATTTAACTAGTTTCAATAGTCAGACAAACATAAAGACAAACTTGTTTCGTTTATCATTACAATACAAATTAGTATTATCATCAGTTTAATTACAACCTAATTAAGAATGGATTTCAATCAAATCTGCATTATTTTTACTTCTTCTCCTTTCTATTTTTTATTTTAGAAATTTGAATTATGCTTATCGTTAATAGTTGTTTGAAAGGGATATTTTTATATTATCTCATTTTTAATACTTTTTTAATTTATTTATATATAAACTCTTTGATGTTTCACACATTAATAAAACAAACCTATTCCACATAATACAGTACTCAAAATAACTTATTATTTAATTTATCATCTTAATTATAAATATTGCCTTCATTTAAATTTTAAATTTATTTTTGCTACTATTTAAAAGATTAATTCAATAAAATATAAATCTAATTAATTATCTCTTAATAAATTTTAAAATAATCATTATTTCAAAAAGAAGATATACTTTATAAATTTATAACTTTTATAATCAATTTACTAAAAAATAATTCCCCCACCGGGACTTGAACCCGGGTCTGAAGGGTGAAAACCTTCTATCCTAACCTGCTAGACTATAGGGGATTACATTAAACTTTCACCAAACTCATAGAAAAGGTTTAATCTTTTACAACTATTACATTTATATAAATTAAAAATATAATTCCCCCACCGGGACTTGAACCCGGGTCTGAAGGGTGAAAACCTTCTATCCTAACCTGCTAGACTATAGGGGATTATAGTAATTTAGCTATAATATCGATTAACTAATTTGATTCAATGCTATTTTAAATTATAGATCTAAAATTTATATATAAATAGGGTTTAAATTTGTGGTTCAACTAAATCAGTATATATTAAGAATTAGCCCAAAGATTTTGAAAGGTAAGCAGTTCATTTACCTATCAAAGACCAGTCTTTTTGAAAAAGACCTGTATTTAATACTCTTTTTTTTAAAATATTATTAATTCTATTTTACTATTTACTTTCAAAAATAAATATCATACATATTTTAAAATTTTAATTAACTAATTAATTACAGAAGTACCTCAATTCATTTATGTTTTCGCTAAGGATATTCTTCAAATAAATTATTTATATTATTTTATTTTGATCAAAATTCTTTAATTTTAGATAAATGATTTTTTAATATTATCAGATATTACAGTAAATGTGAAAAAATAAGGTAAAAATGAATGTAAGTTGAAAATTTTATAATACTATTTGTATTCAAATCACTCATAAAAATTTAATAGTTAACAACAAAAATAGGATAAAATTTATTATTAAATCAAACTTATTTGAGCTTGAACATCAAAGAATATTTCTTCACTCTTTAATCTTCAGGGTCAATAGCCTGAGCTTTCTCTAAGTATTTACTCAGCTTATCAATATCAGTAGACCCTAAGAAATGATGTTCAATATCTATTAAATCTATAATAGCTTCTAGAGACTAAGGATTTTCCTTTATTTCACTCTCTAAACAGTTTATAGCCTCTTTATAGTCTTTCTCACTTTTGTAAATTGTTGACAATAATTTCCAAGCTTAAACACATGAAGGATGTTTACTTA
>JH651225.1:1074300-1179654 GCA_000260095.1 Tetrahymena borealis
CAGGATTAGTTTATTCCATAAATTTAGTAAAATAGAAAGAAGCTTTTTCAGCATTTTTTAGATCTTGATAAATAATTTATCCAATTTATAAATAGTAATCTGCTTTATTCTTATGAGTAGTTAATATTTCACTCAAGTCTGTAATTTATTTTTAATCTAAGTTGATAATAACTTTCGATAAGTAAGATAGGGCTTCCTATTATATTGGATTTGCTTCTAAATATCTAGTTAGATAAGATATACATTCTTTAAAATCTTATTTTAATTCTATCATAGCTTCATAAATTTCTTTGTAAGATTAAAAGTTTGACTGATCAATAGACAAGCATTACTTGAATTCTGAAATGGCTTCTTCAAATTTCAGCTAGCTTTTCAGAGAAACTGCTGATTAGAAATCAAACTCTTATTTTGAACCCATATGTTTTGATATTATATTCCCTGATTATTAAGATGATATTAGATTTTATTTAGTTTTTTAATTTTTAATTTATTAAGGATTATTTTGCCACAATAAACATATATATATAATTAAATTTTACCACATATCCAAAAATAGAATAATAAATAGGTTAATATCAGAAATACTCAAAATAAGCTAATATATGTATTTGTGATAAACAGAGAGTCAAAAATTAACTAGAATTTTCTTAATAGAATTTTTCTATTCCTTTATCTATTTTAAATCTGCAATTTTTGATGAGATAATAAAATAAAATCTAGATTAATCTAAAAAAGTTAAATGATCTTTCTAATAATTAAATTCACCATAATTAAAATTTTTATTGAAAAAGAATGAATAATCAATCAATATTCTTCTAATAAAACCTGATTAATTATTTAAAAAGATTAATTAAGAAAATTATTAGATACTAATTAATCGTCTTAAAACTTTGAAAGGGCAATTTATTAAATAATTAATTCTTCAAATAATTTAACACAATTATATAAATCTTTAAAATTGACTAAACTAAGAAAACTTTAATCAAAAACAAAATAACAAAAAATGATAAGAGTTTTATTTTTATATTTTCATTCAAAAATGAATTGAAAATTTTTGGATTTATTTTAAATTATTTTTATTGTAAACAAAATTATTTTTTCAATTCTACATATATCATTCAATAGCTCTTGTTTAGAGCTTCATTTTAATGTATGATTAATATTAGGGGTATTAATATTACTCATTTTAATAAAAAAATGGCATTAGCGGTTTCTTCCGTGCCCACTCTCATATGTGTTATCAATTAAAAATAATAATAATTTTATTCAAATAAAGTTAGACTTTAAATAAAAATTAGCAAACAAAACTTAGGATACAATTTTTTATAAAATCAGACCTATTTAAGTTTGAGCATTAAAGAATATTTTTTCACTCTTTAATTTTCAGGATCAATAGCTTGAGCTTTCTCTAAGTATTTGCTCAGCTTATCAATGTCAGTAGATCCTAAGAAATGATGTTCAATATCCATCTAATCTAGAATAGCTTCTATAGACTATGGATTTTCTTTTATTTCACTCTCTAAGCAGTTTATAGCCTCATTATAGTCTTTCTCACTTTTGTAAATTGTTGACAATAATTTCCAAGCTTAAACACAAGAAGGATGTTTACTTACACAATGCTTCAAGTATTTTTTGGATAAATCTAAATCATTTTTTTTATGATACAAATATCCAAGTTCATAGTTTGTTACTTCGTCATCAGCTGATACTTTTTCTAAGTATTTTTCATATATCCTTATAGATTCATCTAATTAACCAGATTTCATAAGAGCTAATCCATAGATATTATAAAAGGAAAAATTCTAGGGATCTATCTTTTAGCATACTTTGAAAATATCTAAAGACAATTCAAACAACTGCTGGTCAATTAATATCTGAGCTCTTCCTATATAAAATTTAACCTAATCTGCTTGTTTTAATCCTAATTAAGCTTAGTAGAACTCTTCCTTTTCCTTTTCTCCCTTTTTAGAATATATCTCTACAAGAATAATAACTATTTCTTAAGTTTAATTTTCTTTAAAGAGCTCTAGCATTTCTTTTTCTGCTTCATCTATTCTATTGAGTTCAGTAAAGATACTTCCTCTAAAGAACTTTATAAATTACTCATTAGTGAAATTTGGATGTTATTAAGGAATATCTTGCTTTTAATTTACTATGATGTCATAACAATTATCAGCGAATATCAAGCTTTAATCAAAATCCGAGCTTTCCATTAACATACTGCACATAGAAAAGTTAGCATGATAATTATTTTTTTAATTTGCAACAAATTTTAATAAAAAATCTTTAACAGTATTTCCAAATCCAGTTTTCCAAATTTCTACATAAATAGCAATTAGTATTGAGATTTTCTCATTTTAAAATTCTGTATTATATAGAGATTCTTAAATACTTTCAAAAGATTTAACATGGTTCTTTTTCTAAAAGTAGCAGGTTGGTAAATTTAGGCTACAATATGAAGAGAACTATTTTGTAAATAGTAAGCTTTTCTTCATGTTATAAATAGCATTTTCGTATTATTATAGATGCATATAAATTTCACCTGTATAGTAATACAATGTTCCTAAATCTACATCAAGTTTAGTAACAGATCTCAAGTAAATTTAAAAAACTTTATTAAAGCAGTCTAAAGCTTTATCAAAGGCATTCAAAACTTTTTGTGTAGTTTTTTCATAATAAAAGACACCTAGACTATAAAGAATGTAGTGATCATTTGGGAAATGCAAAAGGTATTTTGTCAGGTAACTAATTGCCTTGTCAATATCCTATTATACCATAATTAATACTATACCAATTTATTTAAAAATTGAATATTTGTTTGGTTCTTATTCAAAGATACATTCATATATTTCTACAAAGATTTTATAATTTTTAGAGATACTTTAAGCAAGATAAGCCATTTACTCCTATGGTAGTTAAACTATACTTTTAATACCTAAATCAAACTCATTAATGCATTTAGTAATGTGATCTTCTAATATTTATAGAGATGACTTCTTTTCTTCAAGATAAAAGTTCTTTTCTTCTTTGGCATAGTAAAAGGCATCTTCTATTTTTCCATTTTGTATTAAATCTTCTACTAGCAGTTAGTAAGTAGAAACTGATTTATTTTTTTCTAAGGATATTTTTATTATAGGCATTTTCCTATCATAAAACAAACTTAGCTAGATACCTCATCAAGAGGAGTTTATTCCATAAATTTAGTAAAATAGAAAGAAGCTTTTTCAGTATCTTTTAGATCTTGATAATAATTTATCCAATTTATAAAAAGATAGCCACTCTATTCTTAAGAGTAGATAAACTTAAAAAAATATCAGTAGATTATAGCTAATTTAAGTTAATAATAATTTTAGATAGGTAAAATAAGGCTTCCTGCGATGTTGGATATGCTTCTAAATATCTAGTTAGATAAGAGGTGCATTCTTTAAAATCTTATTTTAATTCTATCTTTGCTTTGTAAATCTCTTTGTATGAAGAAAAGTTTGACTCATCTATAGATAAGCATTAATTAAACTCTTAAATGGCTTCTTTAAATTTCAACTCACTTTTGTGCTAAGTTGCCAATTAAAAATGAAGATCATATTCTTATTTTGAATCCATTTATTCTTACATTATATTACCTGATTATTGTTATGATATTAGATTTTATTCATTTTAACTAAAATTTAATAATACCAAAATAATCTACCCAAATTTTTAAAAAGTAAATAAACTAATAAAAGAAATAACTATATAATTAAAATCCTCTGTAGCATAAATGAAAATATAAAGGATAAGAACTATTCTAACCTTAATATCCAAAATCTTATTAATTCAGGATATTTAAATAAAGATTTTAATAGAATTTTTTATTCAAAATAGTAGAATATTAAGGAATTCTCTTGTTTTTATTTATATTCAGAGTTTTAAATTTGATTTTTTTTTAAATATATTTTGGATTCAAATAGTGGAATCACATAGCAGGATTATTTGTTAAATAATTTAAATCAAAATAAGGTTAAATCTATATTTAAAAGAGATAAATAATATGGTTTTTTTAGGAAATTTAGAATTTTCTTTTAAAATTCTTTGATTCCATTATCTATTCTAAATAGTAGATTTTTGATGAGAGAAAAAATTCTAGATCATTTAATTAAATTTCATGCTCTCATTTTTCCAATTCTTTATAATTATAAACGTTAACAAAAGAAATGAATTATAGTTAAACTTCTCAGTTAAATTTACTCTTTTATTATTAAAAGTTTATCAGCTTTAGATTCCTAATACATCTACTAACTTTTCAAGTTCATATTCTGCATTTATCATAACCACCTATTAAATTATTGATATTTACTTTCTTTGTACAAAAAATGATTTTCTCTCTTTATTATTATCTCTTTTAGTTGTAATAAAATAGGTTAGAGTATCACTTCTAACTTACTTGTATTTCAGTATCATCCATACATAATCTCTGATTTTATAAATAATATATAGATTCAGTATCTTCTTTTTACTAATAATAATATATTAAATTTTATTAGCTTTTCAAGTTTAATTAATTAGCTTAATAACTAAAAGTATAGTTTAGATGATTTATATTTCATTAATTCTAATTATTATTTAAAGCTCCTAATTTAATACAAAAATTTGTTTAATTAGTTTTGTTTCACTCATTAATCAATTGATTTTTTTAAAATTGTTTTCTCTTTCAATTTATTGTTAAAACTAATAGTCTTAAAAACATGGAGGATTAAACAATACTATTCTTCATATTCTTTACTTGATCAAAATTATTTAGTTTGAAAAATCTTTAACTTATAATTTTCTTTTAAATAAATTAAATTATATAAAAAATTATTTAAATATTATTAACTTAATGATTATATGAAAACAGTTTTAATCTAAAAATAATAAAATACAACAATGTATGTTTACAAGTTAGAATTAAAATTATTAAAATCAAAATTAATTAAGCTTAATCATCAAAGCATATTTTTTGACATTTTAGTTTTCAGGATCAATAGCCTATGCTTTCTCTAAGTGCCCCCTAAATTTTTCAATATCTATTGTTCCTAAACAATTATGCTCAATATCCATCAACTCTATTAGTGTTTCAAGAGATTATGGATTTTCTTTTAAAATTGTCTCTAAACAATTAATTGCTTCTGTAAAGTTCTACTCGCTTTTATAAAGGATAGACAACTATTACCAAGCTTAAGTAAATGATGGTTATTTATTCAGACAGTGCTTTAAATACTTTTTGGCCTCCTCTAAATTATTTGTTTAATACTTCAAGCATCCTAACTGATAATTTACTTCAATATCATCAGGTGATACTTTTTCCAAGTATGTTTCATATATTTTGATAGACTTATCTAATTAACCTGATTTTTGAAGTGCAAGTCCATAAATATTATAATAAGAAACATTATTAGAATTTAAACTCTCAGCTGCTTCAAATAAATTTAATGAAAAATCATATAATTTTTAGTCAATTAATTATTTTGCTATTGAGATACACTAGTTTATCGAGTCATTTTGTTTTAACTTAAATTATTCTTCATAGAATTATTCTTTTTCTTTGTCACCCTTAGCTTTATAGATATCAGCAAGCATCATTAATACTTCAGGAGCTTAGCTATCTTTTTAGATTTCTAAAGCTAGTTATTCACTTTCATCTATTCTATTCAACTCTTTTAAGATTGCTGCTTTAGTAAATTTAACAGTTTACTCAATGGTGAGATTTGGATTTTATTAGGAAATTTCTTATTTTTTGATAATAGCAATATCATAGCAAATTTCAATGAAAATTAAACTTTATTCATAATCTTTTTCTTCTACTAAAATATTGCAAGTATAAAAGTTAGCATAGAAATTATTTTTATTCTATATAGCTAACTTTTTTAGGCATTCTTTAGCAATTTTTCCATTTTCAGAACTTTTAAATTATTAATAAATGGTAAAAAACAAAGTCATTCGTTCTCCTTAGCCAATAGTTTCATCAGCAGATTCTTGAAGTAATTCTAAGCATTTCTCAATATTGCCAACCTTAAATAAGCAGTGAGGTATATTAATACTAATAATCTCTTTGTATTGTTGAGTACAGTTCTAACACTTATTCATATATAAGATAGCATTTTCATATTGCTAAACTTTCAAGTAGGATTCTCCAAGAAAAAAATATAATGAACCAATATTAATATCAAGTTAATTTACAGATCTTTAATAGTAATCTACAACTTTAGTAAAGTAATCAATGGCTTTATCGTAAGCATTCATAGAATTTTAGTTTGAATTTACAAAGTATATAAAACCGATTCTGAAAAGAACTTAATAGTCATTAGGGAAATGTTGGATATATTTAGTGTAATAATCAATTACCTTATCAGTTTCCTTAGTAGCCAGATTTAAAACAAGTCCAATTTATTTATAAACATCAATTCTTTCTGGTTATCTTTCAAGAATGTGCTAATATATATCTACAATAGTCTAATAATTTTTTTGAATTTGCTTAAATTAATCAGATTACTCATCCTTTTATATACCACTATTAATTGATTAATTAAAATCATTAATTTCTTTAGTGATGCTCTCTTCTAAGATAGTTAATGAAGACTTTTCTTGATTAGGATATAACTCTAACTCTTTCTTAGCATATGTAAAAGCTTCATCTATTTTATGGTTCTAAATGAAATCTTTTACTAAGAGTTAGTATAATTCAAGTGACTGCTATTTTTCTAAGGATGATTTAATTACCTTATAGGCATTTTCATTTTTTAATTCATGGTAACATTTACCAATTAAGAAGCCATTTTCACTAGATATATTAGGTAAATCAACTATAATCTAATATTAAGCAAAGAAAAAACTAGCCCTAACATAGTCTTTTAGTTCAGAATACATAACTTTTCCTAATGATAGGAATAATTCAGTAGAATTTTTCAAGGTTGATATACTTTCTCCTATTACCAAAATTTGTAAATCTAATTTAGCAGCGACTTTACAAATGTAGACCAATGCTTCCTAAGAGTCGGGATGTGCTTCTAAGTATCTAGATAGATAAGATAAACATTCTTTAAACTCATATTTTAGCTCTGTCATTACTTCATATATTTCTGTATAAGTACTAAAGTTTGATTCATCTAAAGAGAGGCATTCTTTAAATATTTGGAGTGCTTCTTCATATTTTTTATCTTATTTAAATTACACTCCTTTTAAGTATTATTCTTCAAATCCAACAGCTGAACCCATTTTTTATTGATTTTTAATTAATTTTTTTATTTATTTTGGTTAAATTTATTATTATATTTTTCATTTACTAATTTAGGTAGTCATTTTTAAATATAAGGTAAGTTTCAAGTCCAAGAAAAGGAAAGATGGCTGATAAGAAATAAGTTTATCCAGGATGAATTCAATTAAATACTATACTTTCAGAATTTTCCAGATTGAATATTGTTCACTTGAGTTACAATTTTCTCCATATATATATTGATCTGAAATTTAATGATTTCTATGAATTAAAAATGATTCTCATAAATAATTATAAAATAAATGTAATTGTTTTCTCTGATCAGAAATTCGTATCAAATTAATTTTGATGCATTTTTCAATATAAAATGCAATCTAACCTACTAATATTTTATGAAAGATAAAAATATTAAGATAAATTTAAAATAATATCAGATAAGTTGTAAAGTTTAAACACTTTTCTATTGATAAGTTAGGTTAAACCTTTAAACTTAGCTTAATTTTAATTTTAGAGATTTCGCAATTATATTTATTTAAATATGAATAGAAAATAAATTGTGAATGTTATGGATAATATCTTTCCTGATAAGAAATTAAATTAAGTGTATTGATTGATGAATTGAATTTTAATAAATCATCTATTAGAATTAAAAAGAAATTAGGTTACAAATATAATAATTCCTTTTTCTTATTAAAAGCCTATTAATTTTTGAATAACATTTCAATTGTTATTACAAATATAATTATCCCCAATCAAATATGTGTGTGTTCCCTATTTTCCCTAAAATATAAATTAATTTAACTTTATTTTCTCAAAAAAATTAATTGAGAAAGGATATATTTTAATGTCATTTATTCCATCTTATTTTGTTTTCCCATAATAGTTTAACCTCAATGTCAAACAAAAACTTAAAATTATTCATATTCAACATTTTCTAAATATTTTAGATAAATTATCTATGGTTGTGTCTACTTTTTCTCTCTAAAAATGATGTAAATAGTAAGCAATAGGTGATAAAATATATGAAATAATAATTCTTAAGCAGTAAAACAAACTGTAGAAATTAATTTTGGTATAAGCCAGATCTTTCTTTTAAATAGATAGATAGATATTTTATAATTTGTATCAAATCTAAAATAATTAAATAAAACATAACAGATTTACTATAAATATCGAAACAATTTATTAATGAAATTACATATATTTTATTTTCTAAAAACAATTAATAAAAAAATAAAAATATTTATAATCAACATATAAATAAAAGAAAGTATTTAATGAAGTTATTAAATTAAAAAAAAATATTGATAAAAAATATCTATCTAAAAGAAGAGTAATTTTGTAAGATTAACTAACTATGATTTGAAAATACTATTCCATACAGCAAACAAAATTATCTTTTAAAATTTATTTATTAACATTTATTTGTGTTTACTATTTTTTATAATTAAGAAAATATAAGAGTAAATGGCATAATAATACAATAAATCTATAAAGAATCATTCAATTTACTAAATAATTTATTTTTAAAGGACATACTTAATAATTTAATAAAAAATTATTCCCCCACCGGGACTTGAACCCGGGTCTGAAGGGTGAAAACCTTCTATCCTAACCTGCTAGACTATAGGGGATTACAATATATTTGTTAAAATTATTAGATAAGATTTATTAATTTTAAGAATTTAATACATAAAAAATAAAAAAATAATTCCCCCACCGGGACTTGAACCCGGGTCTGAAGGGTGAAAACCTTCTATCCTAACCTGCTAGACTATAGGGGATTACAATAAATTTAATAAAATAACCTAAAGTATTTTCTATTTTTAATGCTCTCTAAATGTAATCATTTCATAAAAATGTCAAGCAATTTTTGGCTTTTAAATAAATGAAATGTAGGATGAAAACGTTTAAGAATTATAAAATTTAAATAGAAAAGTGAGGAATGAATGAATATCAATAAATTAAATAAAGGTTAATATAAATGATTTATTAGGTATTAATTTTATTATATCATTTTATTTATTTAAGAGTCATTAATTTTATTATTTAGGATAAGAAATTTTAATATATTTTAGGAATTATTCTTTAGTATTTTGCTTTTGGGATGAATTAAATCCATTAGAAATTCTATTTTATTAATTATTAATTTAATTATTATATATAAGACTTGATTCTTTAAAGTTATACACCTCTTATTTTTAATACCTACCTCTTTGATTCTTATTATCAGATACAGATATCTAGCTTGATTTAGTTAAATTATTATCACTATCCTTATCATCTTGATAAGAAAGAGAATTTGTTTATTGGGCAGCAGAAGAATTATTACCTTATTATAAACTAAACTTTTCTTTTTCAAATTCCCAGTTCACTTGCTTATCAATTTCATCAATCGGAGAACTATTCTCATTTGATTCATTTGATATTAAAGATAATGATAGTTAATTCTTACTTTTCTAATTTTAAATATCACTTAATTTAGAATAGTTACTTGTATTTTTTGTTAACAAAGACTTATTCCTCTTCCCTACATTAATGGATAAATGATAAATGTTATATAATTAAAATTAATTTTAAGTTATTACTTGGTTATCTCTAAGATTTTATTAGTGGACTCTGATTGAAAGAATTATTTTTTATAGATTTTGGTTAATTTTACTCAACATTTAATTAAGATTATCTCGATTTACTATTGACTTCTCTAACAATTTTAATGTTCTTAATAACCTAAACTATTTTTTCAGCAGTTGAATGTCCTATATTTTCTTTATCATAAACGGCAGCTACTTCTAATAACTATAAATTGATAAATATAAAACAAATGTTAAATTAAATAAATTACTTCTTATAAATTTGGCCTAGGTGTTGATGTATCAGTTAGTTCTTTTAATTTTCTTTCTAAACTCTCTACTTTTTTCTCTAATTCAATTTTTTGAAGTTAAATGATTGATATTTTATTGTCTGACAAGCTAATCTTATCTTATAGCTATTTAATTTCCATTACACATTCTTTATATTAATCATAGATCTTGTTATAGTTTTCTTTAAGCTCGTCATAATTCTTCAATTACCCTTGATATTTCTAAAATAAAGGTAAATTAAATGCGGTTTTATTTATCAAAGCATTACCTTCTCATAGGATGTGTATGCAAGTGAATCTTTGGTATCAGCATTTAATTTAAACTTTTCTTCAATCAAACTGTCATATTTTACATGAAATTCCAATAATTATTTTCTTAATTTCTCTGTCTAATCTGTTATCTGTTGATTTTAGTATTCTAACTACTTTGTCTATTAAATTATAATTACATAAAATTAGTAAATAAGTATAACTAACTTTAGATAAAATATTTCTGAATTTTATCAAGAAATTTAGTATGTTTGACAATGTGTAAAATCTGTATATGTTGTGATATAGAAATTAAAATGTATGTATGTACCCTTTCTTTGAGTTCTTGTGTCTTTTTTTGTATTTCTATATTCTTTTCTTATTATAACACTTCATACTTAATATTACTTTCTTATAGTTGAGAAAAGAGTCTTTTATTTTCTTATTCTATTTTTTATTTTTATTATTCTATTATTCTATAATACTGCTATCGAGCTTGATCACTTTTACTAATATAATCTAATAAGATGATGCTAATCTCTCTATATGTGAAGAATTATTTATTGAAGTTGATCTCTAATTTTTTAATAGAAACCTTAATATCTTTCATTTATCTTTTTTCAAAAAAAATACTTATTGTTTCTGAGGAATTAAGATGATTAGATTCACTATCTTTTTAGATTACTTTCTCTATTTCATCTATTAATTCATTGTCATTACAAAAAATTAAATTATCTGTTGTATTCACAAAGACTTTCCACTCCTCTTCCTCTTGGAGTAACTCTGGACAAGTAGGAGCATATCCATCTGCAAGACTTTTAGATTTCAAAAATATTGATTAAAAAATACAAAAAGGTTTAATTTTTCAGCTAATTATGACCATCAATTTATAATATATTGAGAAGAACAACAAATTTACTAAGAAAATCATGATTATTTTGGATAATTATTACTGATTTCATTAGGATTATTATTAGCTTAATGATTAGATTAAATTACATTATTAATTTTATCTTAATCAAATAATCTGTTGAGTTAATTTATGTGTAAAGTAAAATTGTTTGCAAATAATAATAAATAGTCTTAAAATACTTTGTTATTAATCTTAAGATTTTAATGCATTGAATTGCCTTTCGCATAGATAGATCTTTGCTGCTCTTCCATTCTTCCTTTAAATGATTCAATTATTTCCATATTCTAACCTTTTTTTTGTTAAAATTTTGTTTAATTACTCAAATGACTTGTCTAACAGGTTTTTTATTTTTATTGTATTCATGAGTGTATATATTAGTAGAGTACATTTTATTGCTTTTCTGTATTTATAGGTGATAAAAACGAAGGTTTAATGCTGGCGATACTATCATTTCTAATCTTTATTGCTTGATGAATAGTGTTAATTCTCCTTGACTTCAATTAGGTATTTTTTTCTGATTACCCTATCATTGATAGAGCTAGATCTCTTTGTTATTTTACAGTCTCAGGTGATTCTGTATGAAGGCGATTAGTGTTTTAATAAATAGAAGTGTTATCTATTGATAGCCTCATAGATAAATCTGCCTTCCTAGAATGAGTGAGAAGCTATCCTTACTGATATCTTTTTAATTTGATATTCTATTTAATCATTGAATTCATTTAGGAGTTTCTATTAATAAAGAAAAATAAATCAAGTTGATTGAATTATCCATTAGATTAATTTTAATCATAGTAGTTCTATTAGATGTAAGAGCAATAGTAATATGTTTTATTTATTTAGATAAGAATATTCTAAGAATAAGAATATACTTTATTGAAATGTCTGGGCTGATTAGAGGATCCTTATATTAAAATTTAGAAAAATCGAAAAACTAATCATTGTTGGGTTTTGAATCTAATCTTGGTAGTAATTCTTGCATTTTATTATATTTAAGAGAAGATAGATTGAACTATAAAAAATATAGTTACTAACAATTAATATTTTATTATTAAAGAAAATGTAATCAATTGCCTTAATTGATTTGATTATATTTGAATCAATATTCTTATCAACTCAATGTAAGAACTAAAACACACCAATAAATAAATATCCTATTATTATAATAATCATACTAATTTAAACAATCTAATTCCTAATACTAAATTTTAATAGAAATAATGGAATTCAAATAAGTAAAGTAATTATATTATCTTTAAATTTAAACAATTATATTAAAATGAATTAATCACTAAGATTATTGAAATCACATAAAGCTAACTAATTCATTTTACTTAATAGATTTAAAATAACATGTTTATTCTTACAAATTTAAATTTTTACTTTGTTTAGAATATAAAAATGGATTCACATTTTAAAACAAAAAAAAGTTAATAATCTGAATTCTTAAAGGATATGTATTCCTTTCAATAGAAAAATAATCTTTAGATAGTTTTTATAACAAATCTTTTTAATTAAAATTAAGTCTAGTTATATAGATTGATTTCTAGTTATTAAAAATTAATTTATTTGTTTGTTTGTTTGCATGTTAGATTGATTAATAAAGTCATAATCTTTTTTATTAATTGATATCTTATAAAAATAATTAATAATTAAAAATGATTAATAAAGTAATTCTTTTTATTATATTTTAGATTTTCAAATAGTCCATGTAAGGCTGATAAGCTCAATAAGTAAGAAATATAAACAAAATGAATTTTAAAAAAGTATAAAAAAATAAGTAATTAATGGAAGATTAATTAATTTAATTTATTTATTCGCAATTAAATCTTTTAATAAAAATTAAGTGAATTATTTACTAATTCACTTATATCATAGAAAATTATTATTTTTTAAAAATTATTATTATTAAAAATCCTAAGAATAATATGCATAAATAAATAGTCATTCTTTTATTTTTAAGGTTAACATATAGTGAAAGAAAGAATAAGGATTTTTTAATAGGAAAAAATTGCGATGAGGTTTCAGAGTGTTGGTAGCTTGATTTTCAATGGTATTATTTCTGATTTTATTCTAAATAGATTTTATTTGATTTCAATTAATGAGTAAATTAATTCAAATGAGGATTTCGCTTCAATAAACAAAAATCAGAAATTATGATAATAAAAATAAAAAAATTACTTTCTGAATAATAAAATTAATTAATTTAATTAATTCCGAAAAAAATTTTGGCATGCTAACTCTCTTAAGATTATTTGGGTGATGTTGTTTATTTTTTATTTTCTTTCATTTTATTTTTATTTTTTATGTTTTTTGTGGATTTATTTTATTTGTTTTGTTTGTTTTAGTTTTATTTTTTTTAGTTTGTTTTATTTTTAGTTTGTTTTTTTTATTTGTTTTTTAATGTTTTTTTTTTTAGTTTTTTTTTCTATGTTATTTATTTTTTTAATGTTATTTGATTTTAATTGGCAAGGTCTTAATTAATTGGCAAGGAATTTTTTATTTTGATATCGTACCTTTTTAAGGTAATGGAAGATTAATAGGTAAATAAAATAACATTTTTTTCGCAGTGTCGGAAGGGGATTTAAAAACTTAATGTTATTTTATTTACTTTTTTAATTCCATATTATTTGGTATTAGGACTAGGCATTATTTTATTTTTTTATTTAATTGTGAGTAGTTTTTTAATTGATTTTCATTCTTTATAAATTTCTCTTGATAATTTCGTATTTTTATTATTTTTTATTTTTATATGGCAGAGGACTTTAAAAATTGTATTTATTTATGGCATTGTATTAAAATTTATTTGTAGTATGGCATTTTAAAAATCATTTGTTTGTAAAATTCATTTGTTTTTATTAAAAATCATCATTTGTAGTAAATTGTTTGCTTTTAAAATATCTTGATTGATTGATTGTAAGTTGCTTCTATTGATTTTGTATGTAAAATTGCTTCTATTGATTGTAGTAAATGTGCTTCTATTTTATCTGTATTGATCTTAGAATGAAAAAATCTTCATCTAGTCAGTCATTTGTAAAATTGTAAAGAAAATTATGGCATTTTTCTTATAAAAATTGATTGTGGCTTGAAAATTCTATTGATTTAGTATGTGGCATTTTAAAATATGTGGCAATAAAAATTAACTTGGCATATAAAAATGTGAAAAATAATTAAAAATATTTGGATGTGTAATCGGAGTGGATTTTAAAAACTTATTTTCCTTAAAAAACTATTTTATCGAGAGAAATTTGGAAAGACAATTAAAAAACTAGTGATTTTTTTTATTCGAAACTAAAAAAAATCATAAAAAAAAAGTTTGGGATGAAAAGTGGGTTTTGGTTTCATTTGGATTCTTTAACTAATTGGCCTTTTGGTTAAACTCGTGGATTCGTTCGCAGTGTTTCACCAGGATTAAAAAACTAAATTTTATTAGGCCAATTAAATACAGAACTCAAATGTTTTGACATCGCCCTACTCCGTCCCAAAGAAAGAATTCATCCCTATCAACACATAGTGGCGTCTTCTTCTAACTCATTATTCGTCCATTCATTCACTTAGCAGATCTTATAGGCTCAAGCAATCTTAGAATATCGTCATCTGTTTTTGGACTGAGTTAGGAATCTATTAGCAAAGAGGAAGAAGTCGATTTAAGACTTAGGTTAGAGAAGGAGATCGTCTTAATCGATTTATCTCTTGCGCCATATACTCCTGGGATAGGACTATACTTTTTCCATAGAACCTAAGTAGTGGGGAGGGTTTCGATCGCATCGCAGAAACTTTCTTTGAAGAGCCATTCTTGTCTACTATTCCATGATTGCGGAAAAAAAAGTTAACAACTTTTGACTCCTTCATGGTTTAGAGTGCTTATTTTAACAGCTCTAGAGAATTCTCATTTGATGCTTATACTCAACTTCGCCGAATTCCGCTTCCCTATAGCCCTTTAAGAGATTTTATTCATTTTTATAGCAATTTTTAGAGAGGATTTATTTCATTCTGTCTTCTTTTTAGATTTACTTAGATTTAGAGAGAGATATTTTTTTTTGCGCTATTAATAAATAATAATAAAAAAAGAAAAAAAGCAAAGCTAATTGCTTAGCTACAAAGGGATATAAAATAATAGCTGATTTTCGCTTTTTACATTTAATTTTATTGTTTTTTTTCATTTAGAGATGATTCGAAGAGGTTTTGATTTTGACTAACGATTCATTCTTTGTTAGCGTTTTTTCTTTGAGGGAGTTTATTGTTTTTAGTGAGAATTTCTTTCTTTAATGGTGCGCTCTCTAGTAAGCTATTGATCTAGGGAGACATTTGAGGGGCAGATTTGAGAAGACATCTTTTTCTTTTTATTCACTTTAATTTTTATTCTGATGACTTTTGTTCTTATTTAATAAGCATAAAGCATTTGAATTAATTAATTAAAGCGGAAAAAAAAAGAGCAGGCGATGAGCAAATAGAATTAATCACTGAGAAGAACAAATTAAAATATCTTCTCTCTTAATTCACTATCTCAACAGACAAAGTTAGATAAGCAAGATGTCTAACATAATAAGTCTTCAAATATTTACTCAATCGTCATTAGTATTCAGAAATTTCGACATCTCTTTATCTTGATGATTTAAGCAAAGTGATACTAATCAAATACATAAGTAGAGAGCGAAAGATTCCTGATATTTTCTTCTCCTTGGTCAGTAAAGAAATCTCTATCAAAAAAAACTCCAGTTAAAGAATAATCTCTAGAACAAAGAAGAACATAGCAAAACAAAAGGTTAAATTCACCATCTCTAACGAGATGATCCTCTTATAGCTCTCTCCAATAGAAAAAAAGGCGGCAAATTAGGTCAAAGCTAAAAACATTTTCAGCTGAAAAAGAAATTTAAATCCGCCAAAAACCCTAACTCAGGCATTTCCAAAACAAAAGGAAACAAGAAGAAAAAATGAAAAAAGAAATTTCAAAAAAAAATTCTAAAGAAAGATCTTACCAGAAAGATCAAGAACTATAGAATATTTTAGATTCTGAATTTCTCTTTCTTAACTTCATTCAAAGCAGAATTACTTTTCTCTTTACCATATTAGATATCATTTCTCAATCAAAGCATCGGATTTCTCAGGTATTATTTTTAATTTGCCTTCATAAATAGCATACTACTTGAATTATTATCTCTTTTAGAAACTGCTGCTACTGGTTAATAAGAGATAGCTTAATTAGCAATTATTATTTTTCACAGATTTATGCAATCATTTCTCACTCTTCCCCAAAAGCTATGAAATGAGGTTCAGAGCATTTTTTTAATGAAAGCATTGATTGATCTTTAAGCAAATTGATAAGATCTAACTGTTACTAAATAGTTTATGCAAGTAAAGCTTTTATCTTCTTGTTTCTGACGCAGAATTTATTACTAAGAATAAGCAAATAATTTGTTGGATCCAGAATGAATCTTAACAGAGAATAGGCTTTCTTTTAGAATTATGAGTCATATTGCGATTTATTTCCGTCAATTGAGTAAACTATAGATTAAATCATAGACTAAATCAAGAGATGAAAACTAACTATGCAAGCTAATGAAATGCATTTTGGGACATGATCAATTACTATTAAGTTTATTTAATGTACTTCTTTGAACCTATATCAGTTCGGCTGGGTATATTTTTACCACTTGTTCTATCTTTCCTCTCTGCTTCAGTAGAGTCAATATCTTCAAATTATTAATAATACTTGATTCACTTGGAGAAAGCAACTTAGGATTCTCACTTTCTGTCTGGTAAACTTTGTCTTCCCATCCAGTATGCTGCTTTAATAAGAAACCAAGTTAATCAAGTAATAAATAATAAATCTCTGATATAGCTCCTATTTTCTGAAGGGTTCACTGAGGAGAGAATTTGGTTTAGAGCAAGATTTGTAAAAAATCACGTTTCAACAGCTTCAGTACACCATATCTTAATTAATTTCATTGATCTATCTCTTTTCTCTAGTCTAATTCCTCTCTCTATTAGATTAACTCAAAAACCACTTGGAAACAGTCACATATTAGCCTCATTCATATTCTTCAAGATTAATCGCCTTCTCTCTTTCATTCTGTAAAGCTTTTTCTTTTCATTCAAATTCAAGTATTTTGGTGCGTCTTGTTTCCTGAAGATCTTATCATGTTCACATTTGGATGCAGTTTTAAAGAGAATTTATTCAGGTTCAGCTACACATTCATAGCAAAAATAACACAAGAGTTTCGCACAAATGATAATAAATCTTCTGCAATAATTGAGATCAATCTTATATCATTTTAGAAATTTTAATCTGCTCTTCATTCAGAATGAAAAATAAGTTCAGAATCATATTTCAATAGTTCTTACCTTTTTTAAATCATTCCCTACTATAAAGGTACACCCAATTGTACTATATCTTTCTTTTTCTTTGTTAAAGGAGGAAAAACATTTAAAGAACTCCTAAATAAAGTTACTAACTTGAAAATTACTTTCCCTACATTATTGCACTAATATTTTTTTTCTTTTTGTTTTACAAGGAGGAAAACGAAATTTAAAATCTCCTTTAGTTTCAAAATGAATTATTTTCTTTATATTATCATGTCTTGTCTTGTCGTGTCGTGTCATAAAAAGAGTCATCGATCTGATGCTTTTATTAGTTTAGACTCCAAACAGCCTATGAGCATTCAGATGAACAACATAGATTGCCTATGTTAATGAAAAGGAAAGAAAGTTAGTAACAATTAAAATAATGGATGGATCAAACATAAATTAGATTTGATTGTAATGATTATCAATCATTAAATCAATCTTATCCTCAAACATGAAGTATATTATAATAAAAATCATTTTGTTTTTAAAGGGAGTTTGTTTATTCGTTCGTTCGTTTGTTTGACCATATTTTTTTAAATAAATGTATTGTACCATTTAGAGTTTTTGGATTGCCCTCTACATCTCTTAGAGCATACTATATTTCGTTGATAGTAATAAACCCCTCATCTTTGAAATATAGCATGGAGATGTAGATTCTTATCCTAAAAAAAGAAGACAAATAAGATCGCAAATAAATGTGAGGCGAGCCATTATGTCTAATCATTCATTTTATGTTTGAGATTGGGTGTGACCGTGATTTCAATTCTCATTTTAGTGCGCCTAAACCACAAAATCGGGATTCAGGATCTCTCTTTTTATTTTTTTCCATATTCTTTTGGAACTTCAAAAAAAAAGAGAGTGAAAATAAAAAGTTTAATTAATTAGATTATATAAGGAAAATTTATTTCCCTTTCTTTCTTTATTTTTTCTTAATTTTTTTTTTCCCTCATATCTTCCTCTCTTATCTAATCATCACAAATTTGATTAAAATCCTTAGTATTTCCCATCTCTCCAACTCAAAATTAAATTCAAATTTTTCATATCATTTTCATAAAATCAGTTAGACATTTATCATTCATACATATAAATAAACAAATCTATCAATATTTAAAAATAAACAGATTTTTTGAAAAATAATAAGCGCTAAATATCTCCACTTTAAAATCTTCTTCATACCATGATAGATTTCTAATTTTTTTAAAGAATAAATTTCATTCATCTTAATATAAAATTTCTTTTTCTTTTACAAATGTTAGTGACATTTCATGTATTAAGCAATTAATTTTTGGTATCAATAAATTTTTTTCTATTATAAAATTAAAACAAGCTGTTCTACTGGTTTTATTTAATTTATTTTAACAAAAATTATAATTTAAGGAGAATTTATTTAGTAATAAAATTATATTTAAAAAAGTATATACTAATTATCATTCATATTGAATTATCAAAAGATATTTAATAAAGGAATTAAAGTTAGATTTTTTAATTTGAGGGAATAAGTATCTAGTCAATAAGCATTATAACTATTAATAATTATTATATCTATCTTTTATGAATAAGTGATTTTTTTAATTATTAATTAGAGTTATTTTTTTGATTCTTTATTAAGTAAAACAACCAACAAATATTCTTATTTATAAAGTATCTTCTTAATAGTATTCATGATTATTAGTATTTATTATTGAATGAAAAATAATGGATTAATAAATATTAAGCTTTATATAATTGTTTAGGAAGGCAGTAATTATTAATGCAATATAAATTAGTATAAAATTTATAATAGATACTAGAGAAATAAAATATTGATTTTAATTAATTTATTTAACCAAAATTATAATTTAAAGTTTTTTTAATAATTTTTACATTATATTGAAAAAAGCTATATTTATTATGATACATATCAATTATAAAAAAGATATTTAGTAATTTAATTAAGATTTGATTTTTTTATTTGTGGGAATAAGTATCTAGCTAATAAGTAATTTGAACTATTCATAATTATCATAATAATCTTATATGAGATAAGTGATTTTTTATTAGATATAGTCAATTTTTGATTTAAACAAAGAAAAAAATACGCTACATCTATACAGTATCTTCTTAATGGTATTCATTACTTTTTTATATTGAATTATAAATAATGTGGTTAATAATTTAGTAAATTCTAAAATTAATAATAGATAACATAGAAATTAAATATTGAATAAAACATAATTTACTTTAACATAATTTATATTTAAAATAAATCTAACAAATGTATAAAAATGTTATTTAAAATAGGTATAGTAGTTCTAATACATATCTAATAGTCAAAAAGATATTTCATACAAATTTATTTTTGAAATTTCTTATTTGTTTGAATAAGCATTTTGCATAAGTATTTAGAATCATTCATAATTAATCTTATATGAATAAAGGATTCTATTTAATTAAGGCTTATTTTTTTTAACTAAAGAAAATATACATCACATCAATAAAATATCTTCTTAGTTGTATTCATTATTTTTTTATATTTAATATAGAATAATAAATAATGAACAAAAATATTTTAAACTATATATATTTTTAATAATATTATAATTTGTTAGTAAATTCTAAAATTAATCATAGATACCTTAGAGATTCTATTAAATTATCTTTTTATTTATTATTGCAAATATTATCAATACCAAGGGTAGATTTTGAACTTTATTTAGATAAGATTTTTTGAAATTCTTAATTTTTAAAAAATCTGAGGGTGTATACTAATTGATAAATTATTTGCTTTTAATATATTGCATTATAATAAATTTATTAAAACTATCATTTTAAGATACTGAATTTTATATTATCTCTCTTTATTAAGTAAGAAAGAATCATGCCTATTAATCTTGTACTATTAATAATTGATAATTACTTCTTTAGATGATTTGATTAAAAGATATGTAATATTCCCAATTTTTAATCAAAATTTAATTAAGGAACAAATAATTAATTAGGATCTTATTAAAAATAATAATTGTTGGTAAAATCATCCTAAGTAATAATATTAGTAATAAATAGATAATAGATACTTAATAGTATTAAAAATTTGTAATTATTAGTAAAATTTGTGCAAATGATTTTATTAAACGATTATTCAGTTTACCTATTTTTTGTTTAAGAATAAGTAAAGTAAAGTCATTATTTTAAGTTAATAGAATTTTATTTTAAGCTAATGTAAAATTATACCCTTTTTAGTATTTTGTAATAAAATTATTGCTTAGACATCTTTGATAGCAATAATAATTGGTAAATATTAGTAAATTTCTAAATTTATAGATTAAAAGATTGCTCAATTTTGAATTATTATTAAATAATTAATAATTATGTTATCGCAAAAATAATTACTTGATAGAATCACTCCAAAATAATAATTACAGAAAATAAGCTAATACTTTATAGGTCTTTACTAATAATATTAATTATTTTTTATAATTAGTAAAATTTTTCCAAATGAATTAATGAAAAGATAATTTAATTCACCCAATTTTTGATTTTGAAATTACATATGAATAATGATTTGATTAAGCATTATTACTAATTAAATAAAGTAATTCCTAAATAATAATTATAAAAAATAACTCAATTTTATTCTATATTTTAATTAATTATATTTTAAATATTTCCCACATATTATTGTATTATTTAATTTTTTAAAAGTTAATTTCTTTTTTTATTTCGAGTGTTATGCAGTACTTATTAATTATAATACATTAATATTTAATTAATAATGCTATTTTTTAAGAGTATTTTTAATTATTTAAAAAGTTATTTTACCTTAAAAAATTTGATAATATTGTTTTTAAATAATACTTATTATTTTATAATTCATGAAAAATACTAACACTTAATATCATGATTTTATTTACTCTTTAGTATTATTTTTTTAGGAAGATTTGATAATATTGAGTGTATTTTTATTTGATTAAGACTTAATTATACATTGATTAACTTTTATTTACAAATCCAATAGAATTTATTAATCTTATTTTAGCGAATATTCAGAAAAAGATATACTTTAAAAAATCAGTAATTAAAAAGATCATTATTAATTTATTGAAAACTATTCAAAATATGTATCCCTCATCAGGTAATTAAAATAAATATAATTTAAGCAATCAATTTATTTTTATTATTACTGTAGTTATTACACTAAGCTTAGATTCTTTAACTATATTATTTAATAAGAAGATATTTTTAAAAACAATTTCTGAAATTTATTCCTAATATTAAATCTATAATATCTCTCCTCAGTAACTTTAAAAAATAAAGATAAAAAATTATTAAAAAGATATAATAGAATGTATTAATTTAATTATTAATACTCATAAGTATGTAAATTAAAGAGTAAATAATCTGAATTTAATTCAAGAATTGAAAGGAGGTAACTAACATTTGTAAAAGAAAGGTGCATTTAAAAATAATATTTTTTAATATTGCTACTTATATTAAATCTTCATAATATTATAGAATCATAGAAAAAATAGTTACCTATTGATTAGATTATAATAATAGCAAATAATCATTTTAAAAATAGAAATATTGTAAATTAAAATTCATATAAAAGTACTTTATGAAGTACTTAAATATATGTCTATTAGATTGGATTATGATCAAGATATATAAATTATCAGCAAATATTTATTTTTATGACTATTACAATTTTTCTGATTACTATTTTAAAGGCTAGCATGATATTTGTAAAATATATTTAATTTTTTGTAATAAATATTTTATCTTTTTTAGGGATTAATCTTTACACTTCTATTTATTAATTAATATAAATCAAAAATTTCTATGTATACTAAATTTTAATTTTACTTATTTAAATATAGTAAAATACTCTAATATTTTTAATAAACACTCTAAAAATTAATATTATTTTTCATTTTATCTCTTTTAATTATAATTTTTTGAAGAAATATTAAATTATTATTGATGATTAAATTTCTAATAATTTATTCAAGGAGATAATAAAGTATCATAAATAGGAAGAAATTAACTTTTTCAGAAGATATTGGTATTTTATTTGAATTTTTTTTTACTCATTAAGTTAAAATAATAAAGAGGAGTAAATATTGTAATTCCAATAAAGTTTAAAATTAAAAATTAATTTTCCTTTATTAGTTGTTTATTTAATTAAATTTAAATGTTTTATGATGAAATTTAAAATGATATCAATATTTAAATAATGGTTTCTTCTATGATAAAAGACTAATTATTTCTTAGAAGTCAATTATTGAATTTTATTAAATTTAGAGTCTTATTTGAATCATTAAAAGTAAATAGGTGTTTTAAAAAGAAAAGCATAAAATATATCATTTATGAGTAATAGAAAAATTAAATCAGTAATTTAATTAGAAAATATAATAATTAGAATTTTTAAAACTATAAGTGAACAAATAAAGTTAATTAAATTCAATTTATTTATTTATTTCATTCAATATAATGTAATAAGTTGCCAATTAAAATTGGTTTTTAATAATATTTTCATATATTATGAATATATTTCTCCTCACTATAATTGAGGTTGTAATGTCTATTACTGAAGTGTAACAAATTAATTCAATTTTAAAAATATTCATTTAAGAGTTAATTTATATATAGGCATTTTTTATTTCTAATTCAATTGTATATTCAAATAAAAATTTTAATTTTTTTATTTGCGGTAGCTAATAGATATTGAGCAAATAGAGAGAATATGTTACTTACTTTGTTATTGAAATAAATGAATGAATGAATGAAGAGGCAGATTTCCTTTTTATAATTTATGAATGATAAAATAAATGAATAAGTGAATATGAATAAAATATTAAATAGTTTTATATGAAATTGTATATATAATTGCAATATCTTATTTCTGATTGGATAATAGCAATAATTATGATTTGTATTCATGAGAAAAGAAACTTAAATAAATGAAGGTAAATGAACATGACAATAGTGAATAAAAAGAAGAAAAGAGATGATGATATTGAAGAGAAAAAATAATGAGATTGATTGATTGATTGTCTATCTATTTATCTAATAATTAAAGCAAATATATAGGAAAAATTAAATTAAAGTAAAAAACTGTGCAAATTATAGGCATATATATATATATTGATAAATTGAAAAATACAAGACAAAGAGAAGGAAAACAAAAAAAATAAAAAAAACTAATAAAAAATAAAATAAAAATATCACTTTGAACTTTAAGGAAGTGGAAAAAGAAAAGAAGAAAAATTAATTAATAAATAATAAGAAGAAAAGAGAAGTATAAACAAACAATCAAAACAACAGTGTGATCATTTCATAAGAAGAGGAATTGTCAAATTACTTTGAAGAATATAATAAAAATCAAAAAGGAAGTACTATAAATACATATTCTGAAAGCTACATAAATACAAAACAAACACTTATATGATGAAGAAAGAACTGGGTTAGAATCAAGCTAACCAGTTCCTCAATAGAAGCGGCAACCCCAGTTAATAGAATTAAGGAAATGTTGTATCACCTAACCTTCCTTAATACATTTAGATTAAGAGCTGGGTCGCTTAGCTCAATTCCAAGAAGATGCTTCGAGCATAGAGGAACGATATTATGAATGTAAATAATTTGATTATTTATTTTACACATCAAAGCAAATCTAAGAAAGAAATTCAATCAAATAAAAATAAACACCCATTTATGTGAACTCTCTCTTTTCAAGCTGATAATCCTAATACCCACAATTGCCATTCATTTTTTAATCGAACAATCCATCTATTACGTCTATTTGCAATCATTTTCAGAAGTAGAAAATACACTCACTGACTGTCTTAGCATATATTTATATATCTTTGCTACTATTCTTATCTTTAGAGATTTCACACAGTTTTTTCGGATCACTTTTTTCTCCTCAAAAATCCCATTTCTCCTTTCATGATCAAATAGACTTGAAGATGATAAATAGGAAGGGATAGATGGATTTAAGTGAAAAGGCAATTAAAGAAAAAAGCATAAAACAATTTTTTATTTAAATAAATCGAATATGTGATGTGTTCATTATTTGAATGATTATTAATATTTCCATTTTTAATTATTTTTTGTTTATTTGAATATTCACAGATAGTACAGCAATTAGGATCATAGGGAAATTAGTATTTGTTAGAATGTCTCTTAGAAAGTTTAGATATGAGTGGGCAAAATGCTTAGAATAAGGCAAATTTACACACCACCGTTAAAGGCCAATTTTTAAGCTAGCATTTACATGATTTAATATACAGCAACACTTTCTCCAATTTCTTTGATTTTCTACCTCAAGTGTTTATTAAGGTTGTTTGTGGGCCAAATAGTTTTTCAAATTCCATGAATGCAAATAAGCTTAATTCAGTAGCAAATTATGTCATGGAACTTAGTAAGTGTCTTAAAATTAGCATTGTCGATTAGCTTTTTATAGTACTTAGTTTAGCTTGTTCAAGCGATGAAGTTGTTGCAGCAGATGGTAATTTTTTTTATTAACTATTTAATCCCTCCTTTTTCTCTTAACCAAATGTATTTTTTGGCACTATCTACTCTTTATTGATCTCATACAATCAAAAAATGAGTATCAAGAATTTCATTTAGAAAAAATAATGAAGCAGAAGGCAATCGAATATTTTAACTTTAGCCATTCTTTAACATTCTTGAAAGGAATTGGCATAATAAGAATTAGAATAGTTTATGAAATGAAAGAATAATTAAAACTCTGCAATTTTTTAAAGCCATAAATGATGTTGAAAAGTTTAATAAGATAAATATTTAAAGATAGCAATTAGTAAATTGATTTGATAAAATTAAATAAATGTATTCACTCTCTCATGCACACATTCAAAAATGCAGAGAATGCGCAAGTTGTGTGGGGGATTAATTGATTATCATTTCTTTATTAAATCAAAGACATTGCAAGCAAGTAGAAAACAAGAAATATAACCAATCCAATTTAATTTTTTATTTATTTACTTGTATTAATTTCCCCTATTTTCCTAAATTTTTTAAATTACTCTTCTTCAATATATTTTCACTCAATAAAATTTTCAAACTCCCTCACTAATTCACTAATTCGTCATTATGGATTTTATTTTTTTAATTCGCTCTTCTTTCGTTTTCTTCTCATTTCCTCTACTTTTCATTCATTTTTTGGTTTTTATAATTTTTCCTTCTCCATGAAATAAAAACAAATTTAAAATATGTGAAGTATTGATGATAAATCAATAAAAAACTGTGAATTTTATTGATATTTTGTTTTAGATATTTGTACAGATGAGAGAAATTGGTGCCTTTAGCAAAATAATAAACATTTAACAAGTTATAAATAGCAATATTATAGAATCTTAATCAATATTAACTCATTTATTATTAATCAACAGGTACTAAATTACTTAAAGAAAAAATTAGCGATTATCTTCAGTAGCCCAGTCCTTAAGGTTTACCTCAAAATAACCTTCCTGCACTTCTCCTTCAATTTGTTTTACAGAATCCAGAGTTAAAGGTATATATTTTTAGCTATTTACTTCTTGAATAAAAATATTTTTCTAGCAAATTCATTATTTTAGCATTTAGATTGCTTTTTTAAATAAGGAATTAGAAAGATTAATGCTTCATATTCTTAATTATATTAAATATTATTATTATAAAAAACTAGAATATGTCCAATGAAATTCATAAATTAAAATAATTAGTCAATGATTCTAAGAATAAGGAAATAAAGCCATTAGTTTATGGAAAGGATAATAACGACGAAGAATTAAATAGTTAAGATAGCGATGATATTTAAGATCCCGATTTGCACAAAGAAATTAACTACTCAAAGCCAGAAGAATTGAATCATATCATAGGTCCTGCTGATATTTTAAGAGATCTAGGCCCTAGTTCAACTACCTCAATGGATAATTTAATCAGAGGATTATCTTAATTCCCTAAATGGTCTAATTCAGACGTTTACCTTTCTCTTGAAGTTATCTCTTAAGAAACTTCCATTACTGGTGATGAATCATCACAACGCTTAGCTAATAACATTTATCAAGTTGAATCTAAGAACAGTAATTATATTATTAAATAATGAGATGCTATAGATATTAAATTATTTAATTGAAATATATAGATTAGTAAGAATGGAGCAACTTCACCAATTAAGAATAGTCAGATAAAAACGCATTAGGCGAATGGAATGCAGAGCTATTCATAGAATTCCTCATCAAAAAAGTATTCCCACAAAATAATGAACTAAATGTAATTTACAATTAAATATTTTAAGTTATCATCTCTTCTCCCCTATTTAAGAGCAACATTAATAAATCCTTATTATGAGGATAAAAAGCGGCAATCAATTTAGTCTATAAAAGAGAAATAAGTTACTTATGAATAAAAAGCTCTTAACAATTAATGACTCAATTCTATTTAGATAATTATGTCATTTCCTAAAATAAATTTTGGAAAAAGTTTATTTTCCTATTTATCTAATATTTTTTTTAAAAAATAATAGTGGACTTCAGTCCTTATGGAGATAGATAGACCTAATTTGAAATTAAGAGACGAAAAAGCATTTAAACAATTCTTCACAAATATGCAATTGATTAACAAAAGAAGTCCATTCTAGATGCCTATAGCTTTATTGTTAAAGCCTTGGAAGAATATTAAGAGTTAAGCATTATTTATTAAGAATATGGTAGCAGTAGGATCTACAGATTTAGTAAGATGGAATGAAATCTAAAAAACTCCTATGAATTTAGAATTCAATCCTAGTTACAAATACAATAATCTCCAACCACCCTGCTTATAGTTTTGGGCTTGTTTGGATTTCCTTGAATTGCTTTGTGAAATAAGTGAAGGTGATAACTACATGACTATAGTTGACCTTTTTGAATCACCTATTGCTAAATGCCCTGATATCTTAATTGTTGGATTGTCTTAATTACAACCTAAGAAGGGAGCTAATCTGCTTGATGAAATATTCAGTTAACTCTTCCCTAACTACCTCTCTAATCACATTAATTCAGTAGCTATTTTGGAAGCTATTTGGAAAAACAGAGATGAATTACTCATTTCAGCAATTAGTGAATTGTACAGAAAAGAAAGCAAAAAGGAAAATACATCTTTGAATTTATCAAGAGTATTGGATATCTCCTAATATCTTAAAGATTCCTTAATTGCCTTAACAAATAGCAATAATTATGCTTTCTCAGTTTCTTTAGGTATTCTAGCTGGTAAAAGAGAATTCCTTCATTTCGACTAATGGCTGAATGAGCGTGTCAAAAATGTTGGAGATCCTTTTGTCAATGCTCTTCTCGCTTATGTTGAAGAGAATGTTATATTACCTATCAAGGAAATGCAATTACGTTAAAATTCTATTAATTCAGGTGCTATTTAATAATAATATGAAGCAGTTCTTGAAAAGGCTCAATTGACAATTGAAATCCTCACTATAATTTTTGAGTCTCTTTTGCTTGAGTAATCTCCTGAAAAGCTCACTGGAAAGAACCGTCAAAAATTACAAGAACAATACAAAGAAATCTTGTAATTCTTCCCTCAATTAAGTGGATCTCAAGATTCTCCTGGTTAAGTTACTGAAAAGAAAGCCAACTACAATTTCTAAAAGTTCTATACCAGAGAAATCTCTTTAGAAGAAATGATAGCAAATCTCAAGTAATTAATGAATTCCATCAACTCGGAAGACAGAGAAGTATTTGCTTGCATGATTACTAGTTTAATTGAAGAAGCTAAATATCATGTCTAATATCCTATTCCAGAGCTCCTTTTGACTGGTTAACTCTAAGGTAGCATTATCAACGCAGGGTAATTTTTATTTATTAAACATTATTAAACTTAATTATGATTTCTTTAATAATCTATAGTCTAGTTAATCAAAAACCTTTGGGTATTATGCTTGAATAGATTTTAGAATCTTCAAGAAAAACTCCTAGACAAGTAGAATAAGCAGTGAAAGCTATTGAATGCATGAAGGATCGTTTACACGAATTCCCTAACTTTGTAAATGCTCTCTTCGAATAAACCTGCCATTTAACTGAATAATTCCCACAGATTCTGTTAACTATTTACAATGTAATTTAAAAGATTTTAAACTAAACTTTTAATAATTTAATATTTTATAATAAAAAGTTAATGAATGAAAAGAAGGTTCAAATTAATGTCACTACTAGATAAATTGAATATTTAAAGTAAAGAGTTGAACAATTAAAAAACGAATCAAATAGACCTTAACAATAGCCAAATAATGTTTAATAGGTAAATACTTAATTTTGATAAAATTAAAATTCTTAAAATTTTTATTTAATTAAATTATTTAGGGAAATAAGAAAGGCTAATAATAAGGAAGCGGATGGTAGTCTGAATAATAATAATAATAGTTATAACAATAATAAGCTGCTATAGTTTAACCAGCTTAACCATAATAACAAGCATAATAATAACCTGCTTAAATTCCTCCTCAATCTGAAACAACCTAGCTTTAGTAACAATAAGCAGCTATCACAAAACCTTCATAAGAGTAGAATAAAATATAAGAAAATAGTCTTATTAAGAATATTGCTGCAAATGTTATGCTAGAAGAAAAGTAGGCCTCTGACAATACTATCCAAAATAAAGGTAAGAAAAAAATTACTTTATAAGCTCCAAAGAAAATATTTGATCCAACAAATTCATTTGATCCTTATTAGTAATCAGGTGCTAATTAATCTGCTGGTAATGCTAATACTAGCTAATAACCAAATCAATCTAAAGAATTATTAAATTTATCTTCTCAAACATATCCTATGGTTGGTAAATATGAAGACTCATTGTACGGTTATGGAAGTGTAGGAAGTGGAGTAAATCACTCTGGCGTTCTTGGTCACAATGGATATGGTGGTTAAATAAATGCAGGAAATATTGGAGGATCATCTACCCTCGCTAATTCTATTCTGATGGGTGGGACCAATACTGTGTTATAGAGTGGATCTTCTGCTTAAAACTTCGATCAAGGTTTAAATAATAATTCAGATGAAATGATCGTTAAGTAAAAACCTTATTAAGGTGGTGTTGGATTCATTTAAAGACCTGTCTTCTCAAATGGAGATTACTAACTTTACAGTAAAAAATCATTTACTGAGATTTAAGAATATGAAGATAATCTCTAAATTGAAGAGAATATCAAGATGAAAGTAGTCTTTGCTTTGAACAATCTCACCGAAGCTACCTTAGATAAGCATTAAAATGACTTAAGAAATTACTGTGAAAATGAAAATTTCTTGAAGTGGTTTGCTAGATATCTAGTTATCCGCAGAGCTACCTGTGACTCTGAAAACACTATCATATCTTTAACAAAACTTTGCGAAAAGATTGATAAACCTAAATTGTTCCACTTTATCATTAAGGACTCTCTATTACTCTTACACAAATTCCTCTTATCAGAGATCTCCATTAATCCATCTGATCGTACTATGTTGAGATTACTTGGTACTTGGATTGGTATGTTTACTTTGAATCGTAATAAATCTATTAATTCTAAGTATCTTAACATCAAGGCTTTGATTATTAATGCTTATCCAAACAAAATCGATTTGGTAATTCCAGTTGTTATTAATATCCTTCTCAAAAGTAAAGATTCAAAGATATTTAATCCACAAACTAATCGTTGGATTAGACGTATCTTCTCTCTCTTAGAAGAGTTTAAGCAAGTATTGTAATAAAACTAAACTATCAAGCATTAGATCAATCACTTATTCAATACTTTGTAAGTTGATGAGACTACTCTTGAAACCTGTACTTACTTTAGATACTTCTTGTAAGAAAGTAAGAAAATCGATAAACCTGTTCCTGCTGCTACTCCAAGTTTATCTTGTGTATTAGAAAGACTTATCATTTCAGAAGATATGCGTAACTAATTCAGCATTAGCAAGAATTTCGATTTAAAGTAGTCTGTCTTCTAATCTTTGAATGAAGCTATCAATGAAATTATCTAACCCGTTATTTCTCGTAGTGTTACAATTGCATTAATCACTACTCGTGAACTTACATTAAAAGACTATTGCACTGATCCCGATGAAAACAGTCTTATTAATGGTATTAAAACTATGGTTCAAAAACTTTCAGGATCTTTAGCTCTGATTACTTGCAAAGACCCTCTCAGATAGAGTTTCCAATCTCACTTGAAACAAAGTTTAGAAAGAGTCCCAGAATTAAGTTCCAATGATAAAGATGCCATCATTACCAGAGTTGTTAATGATAATTTAGATATTGGTTGTTCTGAAATTCGTCTTAAAGTAATGGAAGAAGCCCTCAGAGAAATCAGAAAAGACGAAGCTATACTTGAAGCTATTGAAATGAGAAGAGGTACTAGAGAAAGATAGTAAGTTTTCATTGATGAAAGATACTATAAGTATGCTAAAAATCTCCCCCTCCCTCTTCAACCTAAGATTCCTAGCTCTTTCTGTAAATTTTCCATTTAATTTTTAATGATTAATTAATTAATATGTTTGTTTGTTTTTTAATTACAGAAGGTTATTCAGATTTTGAAAGACCTGCTTTTAATGATAACTTATTGAATGAATACAATTAGCAAACTTTAGAATCTTTTAAAAAGAGTAATATTTTTAATTATTATTAGTATTAAAATTAATAAAAACCTGCTAATTTAAAATAGTTGTGAGCAACATTAATCCTGACCAACCTGATAATATTATTCTAACTCCTGTTGAAGGATTCTTCAAGAAAATCATGTTCTCTGAAAAGCTCTACAATGATTTAGTTGAATTGATTTTCTAACACATCTATGCTTGCGATGTAATTTAGAAAATTAAATTGTTCTGTGAAGTCCTTGATAAATTACGCGATTAGTACAAATCTAAGGAAAAAATTGGTAAGTTATTGAAGGATAGCTTGATTAATAAAGCTCCTTTAGAATCTCTTACTAAGACTTCCCTCCATTCTATTTTGAATACCCTCTTCATTAAGAAACTCATTTCTAACAATGAATATTAAGATGTAAATATTTTCTTTTTCTTTGTTTATAAATTGATTTATTAACTATTAATTGAATAAATTAGATCATGCTTGTTCTTGTCTCCAGAAACTAAACTAATGATATGATCATCTGTCTCATTACAGCTTTGAGAGAACTTATCTTTGAAAGAAATGAATACACTCCTTAGGATTTCAATGATTCTATTATTGCCCTTAAATTGACCATGTCAAGCAAATAGGATATCCCTCCTCACTATTCTCAATTCTTATAGGATTTGAATAGAATCAATGCTGATAACACTACTTAAACCAGTAATATCATTACCTTTGAGCGTGCTCTCGATGACATAACTAACTTCTATGGTAATTTTGACAAGGCCTTCTACGAGCAAACTTAAGAAAAGGTAGAGTAATGGTTATCTCTCACCACTGAAGCTCAATTAAATTCTTACATTTTAGCACTTGTAAACACCATCTTTGCCAGTCATGATGATAACCTTTTGAAATTCTTTGTATACTTTGCTGATATTTGTGTGAACTATGCCTTAGAAAGCGGGTAAGAATTTAATTTAATCAATTAAAGCAAATTAAAAAAAACGAAATTATTAATTTTCTTTTATTATTATAAAAATAGAAAAAAGAATCAAAGAATTAAAATTTAAAGTTTCACAACTATGGACTTCACTTGTGTTGATTCCTTTACCAAATTAATAGAAATTATTTAAAAGACCTTCAAGCAAGAATACAAGAAGCAATTGTTGAACCAAATCTTTGATAGTATTTTCATTATCTTAACCAAGTATCATGAAACTGATATGCTTGAATTCAACCAACGTCCCTTCTTCCGTATCTTCTTTAATTTGATTTATGATAACTAGAGACCTAAATATGATTTCTCAAAGAATGAAATCTCTGAAACCTATAGTATGTTGGCCAACATTTTCCATCAACTCGCTCCAATTAAATATCCAGGATTTGCTTTCTCCTGGTTGGAGCTTATCTCTAATCGTTACTTCATGCCCGTGATTATGGAAAAGGTAATTTTATTCTTTATCAAAGTTATTAAATTTCTTATTCTTATTTTTATAATATTTACAGGAAGAATTATGGGGATTATATTGCCAATTAATCATTGACTTAATTAAGTTCTTCAAGGAAATAATGCAAGAATAAAACCTTCAATAGGATTATGTCAAAATTTTCTATAGGGGTACTGTCCGTATTTTGTTAGTTTTGTTACATGACTGGCCTGATTTCTTAGCCAAGTACTCTAACTCTCTTTGTGATGAAATTCCTGAAGATTATGTTCAAATCAGAAATATTGTCCTTGCTGCTTTCCCAAAAACAATGAAACCTCCTGATCCTTTCTCAAACAACAATGATTAAGTATGCATTATTATAATTGATAAAAAGATTTGTTAATAATAAATATTTTATTAAAATTAGATCTTTGAAAGTAATGAAGATTTCAAGAACCCTCCTATTATGGATTATCCCGTTTACAATGATAAATTATAGTCAGATTTAATGAATGACCTTTAGAATTATATTCGCACAAAGAATGAAGATATCTTCAAGACTATCTGCTCGAAGTTACTCCTTAAAGAATAGTCCTAATGTAATTTATTATTTTAATAAATATGCTAAATATAACAATAATTAAAATAAAAATAGTTGTAATTGATCAAAAGGCTGTTAATGTTTTAATTCTTGCTATTCCTCTCCATTTGTATAAGTAGTCATCTAATTCAAATAACAATGAAATTAAGACTATGACCCTCAAGAATGACTTATACAATCTCTTACTTGTAATTTATTTACTTTACAAATATTATATTTGCTTTATTTACACAATTTATTAACTTTGTTTGATATAAATCAATAGAAATTACTTAAGACTAGCCACTACGAAATGAGAGAAGTTATCTTAAACTTAATTATTAATTAAGTTAGATATCCTAACTTCATCACTAAGTTCTATATCAGATTCATCTTATTGACATTCCAAGAATAGAATATCATAGACATTTAGGAATAAACAACTCGTATCATAGTAGAGAGATTGTTTGTATAGAAACCTCACCCTTGGGGCATCATCTATACATTCATTGAAATAATCAAGTCTAATTAGAATTTCAGATAGAAACCATTTGTGAAGGGAGCTGAGTTGAGATAAGTATTCCGTTTCATTTATCAAGAGTAGCCAAAGCCAAAGCCACCTTAAGCTTAACAATAATAGCCATAATAGCAAGGAATCCCTCATATTTAACCCTAAGAGATGAGTATGGAGTAACAAATGCATCTTAGCAACATGCAAATGCAAATGATTCAACAATAGCAATAATAATCTCAATATCAATAGTAGATTGGAGCTGGCATTAATCATCCCAACTATGTCAATAGAAATAATTGATATCTGAATTGATTGAGCCCCTACTACTCTTATATAAATACTCCTCTCGTTGCATCGCTTCTTTTTTTTAATAATATGAGAGGCTACTGCTGGTTGAAATCTGGATTCCTATTATTTTCGCAAAAAAATACACTATATAATACACCATCTCTCTACTTGGGTCCGAATAGTTTATTATGTCTGATGATTGTTTTTGAGCTCCCCCTCTCTCATTTGTTTAAGGCAAAGAAGGATTGATTAATAAAAGCTAACTAGTACTCACTCACTCATCAAAAAGAAAAAATCTAATTATTTAAAATATCCTATAATAGCTGTGTTATAAGGATTTTTCAAGGGAAGGTCTTTACAAAAATACTGCTCTTCTCTTCACTTATAATTATTAAGAGAGCTATTATCTAAATTGAGTAATAAGGACTAAACTCATAAAGAAAAATTAGACTTTTAAGAATCTTATTGATGTCATCCTTCGGAGAGCAAATAATGCTGATTATAATTAATGCAAGGCATTTTTAAAACCAACCTTTCAAATATATTCATTTAAAAATAATCGTTCAAATAGCATTATTTTTACAAGGCTTTCTTTATTTTGCACTTTCTGATATCATAAAAGTAGCTTGAAAGAAAGAAAAAAATTTAGAGATTATTAGCAAAGACTCATGAATATAAAAGTAATCAATCCAAGCATCACCATTTAAACAATAATAATTATCATCGATATAAAAAATATAAGGACACTAGTGCCTTAATTCTCTCTCTCTTTTTCATCATTATACCATAATCTACTAAATTTGAATATTATTGTTACATTCTTCGATATTATTAGAAGATATTGAAACGAAGAAACAACAAAGATAAACAATCTTTTAGCAAAAGTTCATTCACTTATCATCATCAAATAATTTCACAATATCTCATCATATCTAACCATTTTTCAACTAATAATATTTGATAATAGATCTAATCAATCAATGAATCATCTACAAATTACATACATACCTACCTTCATGCATAGCATCCATACATACATACAAATTCTTAATTACCCTGCAATAAGTAGAAAATAATAACAATATCAAATATTTTCATTACCAAACTTATTAATACATTTTATGTAGATAGTTACCATAATAGTTATAGTAATTTAGTGTAGTATTTCTCTTTATTAATACTTTTCTCTATCATACAATATTTCATCAACCAAATAATTACATTCAACATACACACATACACTCACATGCATGACTGACTGACTAATAATCATCTCTAATAAACTGATAATATTTCCTCATTTTAATAGTATTGAATAATATAACAATAATACAATTTACTCTTTTTCATACTTTATATATTTTTTCAACTGTTCTCTCTGTATAATTTGCGAAAAAACTTATCAAATCTTCCTTTTTATTCATTTTATATTTCCTTATAATTAAATATTTATAACCATCAAAAATGCAAAGAAAAATAACATATTTTATTTAAATAAGGAATTTTCTTTCATTAATATCTATAGCTAAATATTAACATCTAATAAAAACAATTAAATTGTTTAATTTATATTGGTAATATTATGATATCTGTAAAATGAAGTTAATAAATCTTAATTTCTGCACTTTGAATGAAGTTTAGATTTTTAGATTTTATTTTTAATTCAGATTTTTTGATGATCAAATGATATTAATTTGCATTATTCCTCATATATTCGTTGAACAAATTTAGAAATAGAAAATGAAATATATGATAATAGGATTATTTTCCTTTAGGTTCAAAAATGTAAATAGATAAATTATTAACTTTTCAACCTTTATATAATGGCTCATGATATTCTTCAATGTGAAAATAAACTAAATACAAATTATATGGAAAACTAATGATTATGAAATTACTATAAAAATACAATTATATTTTGATTAAGAAATTCAAATAGCAAAGCAAAACCTCCTTTCTCGCATTAATTAATTTTCTCAATTATTGTTATTATTGATAAATTTGAAAAAAATGGAATTAGAATTTAAGTAAACATAAATATTTTTAGTATTTTCTATTTTTTATTGAATCATATAGATATTATGTTAATGCAAATTATTATTAATATTGAAAAATGATAAAAATAAAATTTAGATATCAAATTAAATTTATTTATCAATTGGATTAAATATTAATTCCAATTCAATTCTATTAATAATAATTTAAACATTAGATGTAATGTAAATATTAATTACACTTTCACTAGTATGAAAATAAATTTATTATTTTCTCAACTCCCAGCTTTATTAACCTCTCTTTGTCTTTATTTTAATAAATATTTAGCTTATAGTATAGGGAGGGTAATAAAAGAAAGTTGATTGTTTCTATGATTATAATTAGGCAAACACAAATATTTGAGTAAACAATTATACCAAAAAAAAATATTGTCAATTAATTAAAATAAAAGAAATTTGCTATATAAAAGATTAAGCATATTGTATGTTGAAAAAGCATTAGATTTGAGATTTATAAAATGGACAAAGATGAAGATTATTAAGAAAATTCAATTACTGAATTGAAATCGAGGTACTAAACTTCTAAGCAAGTATAATAGCCAATCTTCTCCCATAATTATAAATTAGATCCACTGGAGGTTGAAAAGAAGTAGGAGAAGAGATAACTAAACATCTTCTAAAAATAGATCATTAGTGAAAGGGTTTCTTCATTAAATAAAAAAGAAAATACTATTTTATCTACTCTCTCTCCTACTCAAGAGAAGGTAATTTTATAAAAATAAAAGTAAGATAGTTAGGAAATGAAATCTCTATCAATGTAATATCGGCCCGATTTATAAGAATTATTAAGTCCTTTAAACTACTACTTTCAGAGGAAAGATTTATCTAATTCAACAATCTAATATATGAAGACTCATTCTCCAGACAGTCCTGAAAAGAATTCAAGGGCAGCTAATAGATAAAGAAAAAGATCAGAGAAAAATAGATAAATTTATGAATAAATATATGATATACTTAAGACACCTTAAACTCAATAATCGCAGAAGCAAAGGAGAATGTATTTTCAAAACTATAATTAAGACAAATAGTTAGAATCCTTTCTAAATAATTCTCCTCTTAATTTATCAAATATATTGCCAATAGATATAGATCAAAAATGTTAAGTTTAAAGTACCAAATCTCAGAGTCAAGCTTCTGTACCACTCAATTAAATAAATCAGCTATAAGTAATAGCAAAAAATAATAACGTATAAACACGAGCAATAACCTCGTTAAACTAATAGTAATCTTAAAACCATAAATTACGCCTATTTTCTAGGAAATCTATTGAAAGTAATACACTATCTCCAAAAAATATACCTAAAATAGCAACTGCTTAATAAATAAATACACAATAATAACCAGATTTTCTACAGAGCCGTAAAGTATTGTCTGTATTCAAACATAGATAAATCTACAGTAGATCTATGAATAGGAGAGATGATATATTTAAAAATGATGATTCTTCTAAAATTAATAAAACTTTAGATTCTGAGTCACTTGATAGACCTCCTTTTTATTTTTTAGAAGAATCAATCTCTCCTAAGCTTAAGATGAATTCTGAAACAAGCAATAATCATTCATCTTTTACAAAATATCATCAAGAATAACTACCAATACGCTCTGAATAAAGTTAAAGTAAGCAATCTGAATAGAAAATTTAAAGTTTAAAACTATAATTAGAACCAAAGAAAAAATCTGATCTTTAGCATAAATTAGATATCAGCCTAATTTAATTTGATTAGTAATTTATTACACTTTCTAATAACCATTCTGTAAAAAATTAGCAACTTTAAGAAAAGAAAAAGATAAGTAATAAATAGATTGAAAAAATGGAATAAGAATCAAAATAAATAGAATTGAAAAATTAATCTTAATTTTTATCGTTAGACTTAGAAAATGCGAAGAATATATTCTCAAAAATAAAAATTAGAAATGAAATATCCTCTTCATTAAATTAGCGAGATTCTAATACGTCTGAAAATAAGTAAGAAAACAACAAAAGTAACCATATTGATAGTTCAACTCCTGTCAGTCCTTCTATTAAGATTAACAAAGAAAAGATAGTTAGAAAGTATATAAAAATCATGTAGAATTAAAATGATTAAGAGTACCATTAATAAACCAACCTTAAAAATGATGAATAATATATATAAAAAGTATAAGATAAATATTCCTATAAAAAAATATTAAATTCATAAAAAATAAGATAAAAATCTACAGAAAATCATTAGATCACAAAGAAACCAAATCGATTTTTTGATTTCTAATATCTTGATAATCCAGGACCAGGTTAATATAATATTCCAGCTGGTATTGGTGAAAAATACAGTTAATAAAAAAAAGGTTAATCTTCGATTAAATCTCAATTAAATGAGGACTAATAATTCATACTATTACCTAATAAATAAAATCATCAATTTTTAATAACTAATTACTTTAGCCCAAAAAGTATCCACACAATTGATAACTCTTAGGAAATCCCTCAAAATCCTATACATAAAAAAGCTAACACACATAATTAAATAATAAGTTATAATTGATTTTATTATTACTATTCTTTTGAATTATCTTAAGTATTTTTTGGGATTCCAAATAATTAATATCCCATTTTAAAAATTAATCTCTATTTAGTTAAAACACTAAAATAAGATAAAATTATTAATGAAAGGAGACAGTGTTTAATAAAAATAATAGTATTATTGAGTATTAATTAAGATTCTCTTATGTCTTTTAATTATGGATAGATTATTGTATTTTAATAAAATTTGTTGAGTCTAGTAGGTTTATAATAAAAATCTAAAGAATTGTGGTGAATTAAATTAATCTAATTTCTTGATATCAATAAATACAATACATTTCTATAATGGATTTAAATATGATGGAGTTTTAATTTTTTAATTTTAAAAACTACATTTAAATTTAATCTTCTCTATTATATTAATGCTTAAATTTTTACTATTAAGTTTTTTCTATTAAAAAGAATTTCTAAATTCTTTATTATAATTCTTTAAAGTTAAAATTAATTTCTATGTATTCCACTAGATACTTATTTATTTAAATGTAAATTAGATTTTAATATAATTATTAATCCTTAAAATAAATATTAGAAAAATAGGATCTTAATAATATTTATGCTCAAAAGTGAAATTTTATTTATAATAATGGACTTATTTTTTCTCTTAATCTTTTAAATTTTATAACTTATAAAATAAATATAGTGATATAAGAAGGTATATTGTATAAACTTTTCAAAAAGATAATTTGTATTGATTATAAAATACTATGTTTACTTCTTATCATTATGAGTGAATCTAATGAGTATTAACATCTAAAAGTAGTAAATCCTCTTAAAGTTTATTTATCTTAGCCTTTTTTAAGCTAAAAATAATAAATATATGAAAAAAATTAAAATAAATAAAAGTATTCTTATATAATTTCATTTAGTTTCAGATTTTATAAATTACACAAGAGTGAAAAATCCATCTTTTTTAAAAATTTATTACACTAAGTAAGTAAATTCGTATTAAAGAGAAGAAGTTACTATGACAAACTCTTAAATACTTTTATTAATTTAATTACAAATTTATATTATGTTTTTTGTAATTGAAAAATTTGTTTACTTTGGATTTTTTATTTTGGGAAAATAAAGAATCATCTATCTATCTATCTTTAGATTTCGAAATAAGAAGAAACCCTTTTTCACTTGAAGTATACTTTTAATTTTCTCAAAATAAATTGCTTACATATTTTAAGAATATTTTTCACATTAGCAGAAATAAATAGAAATATTAAGATTCTTTTAACTCTGTTTACTTTGGATTTATTTTTATTGATTTTGGGGAAAACTTTTTTGATATCAAGATAATTTTAATATATTAGACATTATATTTTTCTTACAGAGACTAATAATTGGTAAATAGTAAAATTAATAAAAATAAATATCAAAATTAAAAGGATAACTCAAATACGATTACTACTCTTAGGTATAAAGAAAAATGAGTAACAGTGATAGTGAAGATGATTAACTAAATGAAACCCTATAATTTATAGCAAATTAACTGGAAGAAAATTGTAATTTAAAGACCACTAACATGTACGGAGGATAAGGAGGGTTTGGATTAGTGTTATTTGTCTATGATAAGAGCGATGAATCTTAAAAATATGCTGTCAAAGCATAGTCTATTATAAATCCAAATAACGGGTAAGTAAATTAGAATATCTTGAAATAATGTAGAGAAGAAGCAAGTGTTATGAGAGAGTGTAAGCATAAAAACATTGTAGAAATTCATTCAGATTTTGTGCTAGGATATTATCATTTCATTCAAATGAGCTTGTGTTCTTGCTCCCTTAATGATTGGATCTAGAATAATGGATAGAATCCAATTTCGGATTTAGTGTTTTTACATTATACAAATCAAATAATAGATGGACTAGAATACTTACATAATTTAGATTATGTTCTTAGAGATGTTTCAATTAGAAATATTCTACTTACAACTGAAGGAGTACTTAAATTATGCGATTTTGGCTTAGCTAAAAAGTATGATAATGTTCTTAGAAGCAAAGCTCTATATACATCTCATATACAGGGTGTTATTTTCTACTTTCCTCCTGAACTTCATTAAGCTATTTCTGATAATAAATCACAGGTGAAGCAGACTAAAGAGGGAGATATTTGGGCACTCGGTGTTTGCTTAAGCCTACTAGGAGGTTTACCAATAAGTTACTTTTCAAATTCTTAACATAAGGATTTTGAAATTCTTGATGCACCTAACTTTACTGAGAAAGCAAATTAATTAATAAAATTAATTCTCATCAGGAATCCCTCAGATAGACCTTCTTTTAAGTAAATTAGAGAGCATATTTAGAGGATTTTCTTTTCTTAAGATCTATTCAAAATCGGAGTAGGCTAAATTAAATCTAAATAAAACTCTTAAAAAACAAATAATTCTTTAGAATAAACCAATTCTACAACTTTTACTATGAATAGTAGTGAATAAACTGCAGTAATGTTTATTGATAACTCTTATATTGCTTAAAATTTATAAAGTATTCAATCAGAAGGAAGAATTGACTTCAACTTTATGGATGGAGAAAATGTTACTTCAAAGAATATTTAAATTTTAGAAAACCTACCTAATAACATAGCTTCGCTTCTCATTCTTGGCCATCTAGAAATAAAATTGAACAGTAATTTTGAAAAAGGGGAGAGCTATTTATAGAGAGTAAAGGCTATTTAAAATAATAATATAGATTGCTGCTTGGGAATCTGTGAAAGTATTTTAATGTAAAAATAATATAAAAACTATCCTAGAGTTCTAGAATATTTAGAAATTTGTTACAAGTAAACTTAAATTTATTGGAGAACATTCTATATAGAAGCTTGGTATTTTTATGAGCAATAGAAATATCTAGAAAGTGAAGAATAAATTAAGAAATCAGTAAATTAAGCTCCTAATTCATCAGTATCGGTTGTCATGTCTTTACAGGCTCTTATATAGCATCAAAAGGACATATAGAAAGCAAAAGATATTTTAGAAAACTCAATATCTTTAAATTAACTAAACGATCCTATAGTGTATAGTAGAACAGCTTATTTCTATTAACACTGCTTGAAGTAGCCTAATTTGGCAATTAATTATTACAAAAGAGCACTCAATATATCTAAAAAAAGCTTAATGGCGCTTTCAAATTTAGTATTATTATTCAATTAACAAAATGATTTGATAGAACTTGCTAAATACAAATAGTTATTATTAGAGTCTTATTCTGATAACAGTTACACTTAAGAAATCCTGGGTATGATTGAAACTGATGTAGAGAAAAAAATACTATTTTTTAATAAAGCGATAGAACTAGATCCTTCCTCAACTAATCCCTACCATTAAATATCTGAAATTTATATTAAGGAGAATAAAATGAATGAGGCAGAAGAAAATTATAATAGGATATTAGAGATTAACCCTTATTAGTCTTAAGCATACATAGAATTAGGTAATATTTATATGGCAAAAAAAGAACTGTAAAAGGCAAAGAATTATTACAAGTAAGCTTTAGAAAAATAAAATATCTAAGCTGACGTTGCTCTCTACATTTAAGGTCTGATTTTTGAATTAAATGAAGATAAAGATAAAGCACTCAAATCTTATAAGGAGTCTATTGAGAAAAATCCTTCATAATTGAATGCTTATAAATAATCCCTAAGAATATTGATAAAAGATAATACTAGCGATATTAAACAACAGATTGATTTGAACAAAAGGTCAATAGAATATAATCCTTTAGATATTGAATTAAGGAAGAATTTGATATCTCTTTACCAAAAAAATGAAGATTATTTAGGGATAATAAACGAATTGGAGGAAATATTAAGAATAGATCCTAAGATGAGAGGTATAAATGAGCAAATAGCTTACATCGAGTAAACTTAATAAAAAAATATTGAAAAATCAATAATCTACTATAAAAAAGAAATAGAAATAACTAAATCTGAATATTCTTTAATAAATTTGGGCGAAATCTACCTCTACAATAAGGAAAATTATTAACTAGCATAGGAGTATTTAGGATAAGCATTGACCATAAATCCAAATAATACCAATACCAAATTTGCATTTAGTATTTTATATATTAAATAGAGTAAATTTGAAGAGGCTGAAAATCTATTAAATGAGATTATATTACAAGATCCTAAACATGTTAAATCTTACTTTGAACTAGGTAAAATATATTAAATAAGAGAGTAAAATGATTAGAAAGCTCTGCAGATGTATACAAAAGGATTAGAAATCGACTCTACTGTCTCTATCATACATTTTAATTTAGGGTTAATTTATAGCAAAAAAAACAATCTTGATAAAGCTATTGAATACTTTAAATAATACTATGATGTTAATAAGCAGGATTATCAAGCTAGTTATGAATTAGGTTCAATTTACTTAAGAAAAAGTGACACTCAACTGGCATTGTATTATCTAACACAATCAGTCAATTTAAATAAAGAGTTTTAAGATGGTTTGTTTTTGCTAAGTTAAGCTTACTAAAAAGAGAAAAGATCCAGAGAAGCAATACAATCCTTGCAGAAATTGAGATTGTTAAATCCAAATAGATTAGATGCTCTTTAAAATCTAGCATTTCTTGAATTAAAGGAAAATCCTTAAATTTCAACTGAGCTTTATAAGCAAGTGATCTTGAAAGATCCTTTATGTTAAGATGCAATACTAAATTTAAATATTCTTATTAAAAATTTTAAATTATCTCTCATTAAGAGTTATGAAGCTGAAAAAAATGAAGAAAAGTAAGAAATTTATCTCAAATAGCTACTTATAATAGAACCAAAATCATTTAAAATTCTGAGAACTTTAGGAATCCTTCTTATAAATATGTAAAAGAAAGAAGAAGCAGTGAAAGTTTTTCAAGAATTAAAATAGATAAATCCAAATTATTGTGATACTTCTTTTTATCTTGGTCAAATTTACTAAGATTTGTATAAAGATAACAATAAAGCCTAAGAATATTATGAAATAGCAGAAAGATAAGGAATGGAGTCATCTCTTTTTTATGCTCAATTTGGATTAATCTTTATAGATAAAAAATAATATGCATAAGCTCTAAGTTACTTTAAAAAATCTCTGAAAATAAAACCGATATATCCCTAATCATTGTATTACATAGGGTGGATTTATTAATACCAGGATAAAGATTATAAAAAAGCTATTAAATTTTATTATAAGTGTATTAAAGAGGTATAAGATGAACCAAAAGTTTATTTTCAATTAGGGAAAGTTTTCTAAGAAATTGATTATTAATTTAAAGCAAAAGAAGCATTTGAAAAAGCAATAAGTATTAATCCAAACTTTTAATATGCATCTGAGTGTCAAGAATATATCAACTAAAATCCAACTCCAGAATTTAAAGAATATAAATAGGAATGCTCTATTTTTTGATAAAATAAATTCATAAATCTTTTTTTAAATAATTTACTTATTTTAAAAATAAAAATATGTATAAATAAATTTTATAGCAATGTTTATTTTATTCACTTAAATATTTTATAAATTTATAAAAATTTTATTTTTTTCTAAAATTAATCAAATAGTATTGAAAGAAAATATTATTTCAATCAACACCTCTTCTAATAAGTAGGATTACTTTAGTTAAATTTTAAATTAAAAAATTAAGGCTATATTTTTAAAATTTTATAGATTTAGATTATTTTAAAAATTATATATTTGATTGATTAAATAAAATAGAAAATACTAAAAAATATAATTCTTTATTATACTCATTACTCCACAATACAATGAATTTAATAATTAATTCAATATTAACTCTTCCTTTTGAAAAGTAGAGATTTAGTATCAGAAAGTAATAAAAAAGAAATGGCTTTGGATATTAGAAGTATTCCTTTGCTTTATATTTTACTATTAGTAAATATATGTTTAGCTAAAAATATATAAACTGAAAAAAATTACAAAGATTAATAGCATTTATAAATCATTATTTATACACTCTAAAAAAATTAAACAAAAATCAAGTAAAAATGTCATCAAAGCAAGTTCAAAACAAATCTAATTCAGTTGCAAACAAGAAGTTGCAAAAGTTAGAAGAGAAGAAGCAATAACAACTAAACAAGCAAGTAGAAGAAGAAGAGTCTAGCGAAGAAGAATCAAATGAAGAAACTATTAATGAAAACGAATAAGAATCTAATAATGGTTCAACTGAATAGAAGAATGGAGAATTCTTTAAAGAAATCTAAGTAGAAGAAGCTGAAGAAAATGAAACTGAGAATGTAACATTTGCTAGCTTAGGAGTAATAAAATTAAATATTAAAAATTTATAAAGAAATAAAATTTTTCATTTTAATTCAATTAGGTTTGCGAAGAATTAGTAGAAGCTTGCAATAGATTAAAATACATAAAACCTACTGCTATCCAAAGAGAATCTCTTGCCTATACTTTGAAGGGAAAAGATATTATTGCATTGGCTGAAACTGGTTCTGGTAAGACTTTGGCATTTGGTTTACCTGTCATTCAAAGTCTTTTGAATGCTCCTCAACCTTTCTATGCTTTGGTCCTTTCTCCTACCAGAGAATTGTGTATGCAAATTGCTGAACATTTTGAAGCTTTGGGTGTTGGTATTAGTTTGAAAACTACAGTTATTGTTGGTGGTCTTGACCCTATGCAATAAGCTATTGCTCTCTCCAAGAAACCTCACATTAGTAAATTATTTTAGCATAGAATTTAATAAAAAAAAGATGAATTTCTTTATTAGAAATTTTATATGTATATTTTTAGATTGGACAAGTGAACTTGTAGCAAATGATAATAATTGATAAATACTAATAGTAATCAATTCATTGATTCTTATTAAATATTTTAAAATAATAGTTGTTGGTACTCCTGGTAGAATCCTTTATCACATGTAAAACACTAAGGGATTCAATTTCAAGTAATTGAAATACTTAGTTTTGGATGAGGCTGATAAATTATTAAATATGGATTTCGAAAAAGATATCAACTAAATTCTTGATATTATCCCTAAAAAGCGTAACACTTTCTTATTCTCTGCTACAATGACTAATAAGGTTCACAAGTTACAAAGAGCTTCTCTTAAAGATCCTGTTAAAATCGAAGTTTCATCTAAGTATCAATAAGTATCTACTCTAGTTGCTCAATATGCATTCATTCCTGCTAAGCATAAAGATTGCTACCTTGTTTATTCTCTCAATGAATTTGCAGGTAATACATCTATTATTTTCGTATCTACATGCTTAAATGCTATCAAGTTAACTTTGATGCTAAGAAACTTAGGTTTCTCTGCTGTTACCATTCATGGTTAAATGAGTTAAGTTAAACGTTTAGGTGCTATCAACAAATTTAAGTCTGGTGAAAAGAAAATTTTAGTCGCTACTGATGTTGCTTCTAGGTACTTAATATAAATTACTATCAAAGTTATTTTCAATTAATATTATTTTTAACATAAAATAGAGGTTTAGATATTCCTAGTGTAGATTTGGTTATTAACTATGATATTCCTACTAATTCTAAAGAATATGTCCATAGAGTTGGTAGAACTGCAAGAGCTGGTAGAGCTGGTAAGGCCATTAGTTTCGTTACTTAATATGATGTTGAAATGTACTTGAAAATTGAAGGTTTACTTGGTAAAAAATTAGACCAATATAAATGTGAAGAATATTAAGTTTTAGTTTTTAATGAAAGAGTGTAAGAAGCTCAAAGAATTGCAGCTGCTGAAATTAAGGATATTATGGAAAAGAAATCTAACCCACTTCGTGATGTTGATGATGAAGGAGAGAAATTTAATAATAAAAAGGATAACAATAAAAATAGAAAGAAACCTCTTAACTCTAAAAACATGAAAAAAATGAAAATCGATATCTGATTAAAAAACAATAAACTTTATTTAAACATCAATTAATTTAACTCATTCATATATTAAAGTATCCTGCTGTTTTGCTTAATCTGTATTGTATTTTCATTCATCAAAAATTTTATATATTAAAAATTCATCTTCCTAAATATATTTCTATTTAGCATAACCTTACTAAAATGATTAAGCAAAAGAGTAACTATAAAATATACTCTCTTAACATTAAATTTCATTTCAATCCTAAAACTAAAAATATAAAGTAATATAATAAACCCATTTGGATAATTTAATCTTTCGCTTTTAGAACAAAGAATTTTAGAATTTTTCTGATTTAATAAATGTAATTGTTATTATATCGATTGAAAGAATTATCAATCAATAATTTTCATCTCATTTATCATATTCCAATTCTCCTAGTTCAATCAACCTTAAGAATACCAGATGAAAATAGTCAAATTAAAATAATTAGATTATCCAACCATTGTTTATATTAATTTTATAAAAATAGGAAACTAAAATAATAGAAATTAATTGAGAATAAATAATTACGATGTTTGATAAGATAAACGACTTAGATAAATAATTGATTTAAGTTAATTTAATTGAATCTGTTAATATGAATAACTAAAGGAAAACTTTGATGCAAAAGTATTTATTTACTATGAGTAAATAAACAATAATGTAAATTCTGATAGATTCTGAATATAATAAAAGAATGAATGAATGAAGGATTGAAGAAATGAAAAGGTGCAAATGAATATAATAAGGATAAAGATTACACTGTAATTAATTAATTAATTTCAATTAACTTAAAAGATGATTTATTTAATGATTGATTGATTGCAGTTGAATATATGCAAGAAGGATAAATACTGTATGTATGAATGGATGAATTGATGGATGTTAGAATTATGAAAATTTTAATGAATTGAGAATGTATGTATATTAAGTATGTATGTATTTATGTATTAATAGAGGAATGAATAATTTCATCAATCATCGCAACAATCAATTTATATTAAATTATTATTTTTTTTATTATTTTGTTTATTATTATTACATTGGGTTTTTACAATATGTTAAGTTATTTTTATAATAATTAATCAACTGTTATCAGGATAGATCGATGAAATTAATTAATAATGAATGAAGAGGTAGATAGATTGATAGATATCAGTATTGATTAAATAGTAAGAAGAAATTCAGTAGCAGTAGAAATTTAGTAGATAACAGCAATATTTATTATTTAAATCTATTTTGTCAGATATTTCTTTATTTTAAATTACAAATACGCTATAAAACTATAACCCGATGATGATGATACTTCATTTAATAAATATATTAGTTGTTTTTCCATTCCTTTCCACTACACTAAATTCCTTTTTAAATTTGTATTATATTCAATGCTATCTCATCCTTCTCAATTTTCTTCAGGCTTGGGGATGTTATTGTTTTCTTCATTAACATAGTAAACAGTCCAATCATTAGGAGTCTATTGGTTGGGCTTTCCGTGCTTATCTAAGAGACCTTCCTTGATTAAGTTTTTCTTTCTTAAGGCTCTGGGACCCAAACCCCATCTCTTGGGATAGAGGTCTCTGTCCATAATAACTCTCTTGGTCTTGCAGACAATACCGTGATCGCAGGTGGCGAGTTCAGAGGTAGTCATAAGAGAGATAGCAACAGCGATAGCTTCACCCTTGGTAGTAATCAAAACGATTTCCTTACCGTTTTCAATGTTGTTGTCATAACGGAGGACACCGGGAAGCATGAGCTTAGCACCGTAGCAAATAGAGTTGACAGTAGAATCCTTAACAACAATACGAGGGAAACTGGTAAGTAAAACTTCGAGGGGAAGAACAACACGTCTAATGTAGGATTCATCCTTGAAGTGTTAGTATCTCCAGATGGAGTCCTTGACGTCGTGCATAGTAACGAGGTATTGGTTTTCATCGAGGATACCGGAACGAACTCTTCTAAGTTCTTCCATGTGACCACCGGTACCGAGTAAGAGACCTAAGTGGACACAAAGGGTACGGACGTAAGTACCAGCTTCACAACTCATCCAAACGATACCCATCTTCTTTTCGTGATTGTATTCAATTAACTTAGATTCATAAATAGTTCTGACTCTCAATTCTCTCTTGACGGCAGAAATAAGAGGAGGCTTTTGGAAAACGGGACCAGTCAATTGTTGGAGGGCCTTAACGAGTTTAAGATCAGAATCGATTTCGTTGTGGAGTCTGACAATACCAACGTATTCCTTACCAGCACTTTATTGAGCCTTGACTAATCTGGTGGCACGGTTCAAGCAGACAATCAAACAACCAGTAACCTTAGGATCAAGGGTACCAGAGTGACCGGTCTTGTCCATCTTGGTGATATTTTCGAATAATTTCTTAACCCAAGCAACGACTTCGTGAGAAGAGGGGTTGGAAGGCTTATCCAAATTCATAATACCATACTTCAAATGTTCTTCCATGGGTCTAGCAAGGGGATTAGATCCGTTAGGAATGGGAGTGTAATGAGATGATCTAATGTTCATCTTGTCGTAATTCTTTAATAACAAAGGCCAGGTGCTGGCATCTAATTTAGGACCACCCTTGGCAGGCTTAATGTAGTCTTAAGCGACAACATCTTCTTCAACTTCAGCAACAACTTCGCTGGATTGCTTTCTTTGCTTCTTATCCTTCTTTCCCATTTTGTAAATTATATTATCTATTAACTTAATGTATTTCTTATTTATATGTATTTTATTATTTTTTATTTTCTTTCCCTACTATTATGCCTATATGGTTCTTCAAATCTTTTTATACTTTTTTTTAGTCCTTATTTCTTAATACCTAACTCCTTAATTTGACTTTATCTTCTTTCCCTTTAATTTTGTTTTTTAATACTTTTTGTCCCATTCATATATTTATTACCCCTTTTATTCATCAAAACATCCGCCCATACACATATATTTTATGATTGATTGATTAATTGTTTGCTTGCTTGCTTGCATGATTAATTGACTATCTCTCATTCAGCCATCAATCAAAATATTAAACATCCCTTATTTTGCATATATTTTTTTAATTATTATTATAATTAATTTTCATCAAAAATATGCATTTTGGTTTTTGCTTCAAATGGATATCTTTATTATAATCAATCATTCCTCTATGAATAAAATATTCATTCCTCTTTCGATCAAGACATAATTTTATAATCGCAATTGTCATCTCTCTTATTTAAATAACTTTTCTTTTTTTTAAATAAATATATAAATTTAAAAATAAAATATACCTAACACTAAGAATAATCTACAAATGCAAGATTTTTTCATAATTTTAAATACTTTTATTATAAGAGAACGTTAAATAAATCTAATTTTGATTTGAAGTGTTTGATAATTCTACCAAAAATTTATTTCGAGCTGCACTTAAGTACAAAAAAAAACACATATCTATCTTTAATTAATTTATATTAGATGAAAAGAAGTTTTTTTTGACAATCAAATGCTACTTATTCCTACTTTCAAAGAAGATCGATCTTTGATTAGATACTGAATAAAAATTTTATAAAATAATTAATTTTTATTTTATTTTTTTTTGGAAAGTGATCTAACTCATTTTTCTCAATTTTATTCAAAAATATTAAATAGCAAAATAAAATAAAATATTAGAATTTAAAGAAATATAATAATTTTATTATCTCCCAATAAAAAAATCAAACTAATTTTATTAATAAATATTCTTAAAAATATTTAAGCTGGTTTTTAATTATATAGGTAAGTAAAAAGATGAAAATCATTCTAAAGATATATAAAAAGAAATTGAATGATTGATTTATTAACTAGTCTACCATTAATTAATTATGAATAAGGAAGTATAAAAACTTATTTTAATAAGATTTGATTCTTTGTAAGATTCAACGTATCGAATACCAACGTAAATATATATAAGTCATTAGCAAACATTCATTTGAATTTAAGATTAATTTTTGTTTTCAAAATAAATCATTTTGAATTTGCGAATATATTTAATATATTCAAGAAATAAATTATTGTTTTTGTTACCAACTATCAAATAACCAAATAAATTAATAAAGCAAGTAGATTTAAGCTATAAACATAAAATGGTATCAAGATCTTTTTGTTTAAATACAAAGAATATAAATGATTATGATAAAGATGAGGATGATGATGATCTTCTCAGTAAGAAAGATGTTGAGAGGTTAACAAATTTATGGAAATCAATGAAGGATGTAAATAAATTATATTAGTTTATAACAAAGTATTAATATAATGGCATGTATAAATTAAAATAGAGTAAGAAACATTTGAATAATAGCAAAACTAACATCAATGCAAGCTTTTTAAATACTAATGCTCCTCATTAAATGAATAATTCATTCAATAATTAAACTATGAAATAATATGATGATTCATTTTGTGAATAATATGCTTCTAACAATAATGATATATCTTTGAATATCTCCAAGATACCTCATATACCCAAATAAACTGATACTATTATACTTCAAAAAGCAAAAGATTCTAATAAGCAATTGCTTAAAAAAGTGAAAGAAAATGAAGCTGAATTGGAATAATGTCATTAAAAAATAGCAAAGCTAGTAAGTTAGAATCAGACTCAATCAAAATAAATAGTAGAAATGTCTCAAAAACTAGAGCAATATGCTCAAAGTTAAAAAGAAGTAAACAAATTTTATATTCAAATTATGTGAGTACTGAATTATGTTTTTAAATTGCAAATTAGATCTTAGAAAAATCAAGATTGAATACAAATATGATAGAATAAAGTTTGGAAGATAAAGATAGATTACTAGATGAATTGAAAATGTAGCTTACCGAATCAAAAGAGTAAGTTCAAAGGATGATAAATTCCAACAAAGAAATTATGAATGAAAATTCTAGATTAGTTGAATAATTAGAAGCCAAGTCTGTAGAGAATGAACGTATTAAAGATAGATTATCACAAGTAAAATTATATTTAATAATTTATTTTTCATTTCTTATTTAAATAATCCTTAAATAGGTTGAGAAATGTTTAGATGAAATATACAATGATAAATAAGCAAATGGTATTGCATAAGTAGAAATCGATTATTTGAAATCAGACATTGAGAGATTATTAAAATTATTGAAATCAACATCGGAAGTAAGGATTAATTTTGCTTATGTATCTTAAATAAAGATTATATTTTAATAGTATAAAGAACTTTCATTTATGGCAGATGAAAGCATGTCAATCAGATATCTTAAAAATAATGCTAGTTTTATCAAGAATTATAGATTAAATAACTAGAATACATCATCTGTTGATTTAAAAGCTAGCACAATGAAGAGGAATTGTTGTGGATGTGCAGTCCAGTTAAAATAGAATAATGATGTAAATGAAAAATAACTTTGGATACCTAGAGATGCATTCTAATTTGCTTTTGAATTGAGCTAAAAACACAATAAGAAATTTTCTGAAGAAATTATAGAAGAACTATTATTTGGGTTGAATTAGATCTGGAGTAATAAGGAAAAGACAGCAGTAGATAGGATTAAGAAATAATATGAAACAGAAAATAAAGAGTTAAAGAAATAATTAAATAAAAATCTCACATATGATGAAGTGCAAGCTAGGAAAAAAATTCAAAGATTAAAATCAGAATTAAGTAAAACAAGAAAAGGTGATGACTTTAGTGTGCTTAATACGACAAATCCACTTCCGTAACTTTAGATAAATATTATGATAATAATTTTATTGAAATAAATTAATTTAACGATAGCCCAAGTAGAGGTAGTAGTTTGAATGGAACAAGTCACTCATGCAAATAATAAGAAAAGATAATATATTTCTAAGATGCAATCAAATTATTTTAAGAATATGAATCAGAAATTAGAATGTGCAAGGAAGAATTATAAGAAACTAAGAATAAGATGAAATAGATGGACGATGATATTTCTCTTTATGATAAAGTTATTTATATGGAAGGAGCACTCTGGATGATAGAAAAGATAATTACAGATGTTACTAAATCTAAATAGCAATCATTTAATTAACTGAATTAACATTAATTAGATTTAGATAGGCTACTTCTTATTACTAATAATAATAATGAAGAGGAAGAAGTAGATATTAATGCTATATTGAAATTAACAAAAAATCTTCTGGCTTCTCAGTCTAACATTAACCAATAACTTTTAGATAAATACCTCAACTTAAAGGATTCTACATAAAAGCAAATCGAAAAGAGTAGTAAAACTTAGCATAAACTGAAAAAGTAAAGAAAGAGTGACCACAATCAATAATCTAAATACAACTAAGAAAATATAAATAGTATAAATAGTTTCAACAAAAATATGAATAGCTAATATGAAGATTATTATGATAAAGAATAACAAATTACATCAGCAGCAATTTCTCCAATAAGTAATCACCAACATAAATATTATAGTAATTATAATACAGAATCTAATACTACTACTCAAAGAGTTTCATAGAATTTAATTCCTTAAGTATACAATACCAATAGTGTTTATTCTTCAAATCACCATCCAAATACACACAATTACCTTCACGAATAGCATTAAAATAGCTAAAAAGCTTAGTAAAATATTGATATGTCATCTCATAGATAAAATAATCATTATTCATCAAATAGTACACCTATTCAATAATATTATTCAACTCATTCAGCCTAATATAACTCGAGATCAAAGGAAATACTTGATGATTCAATGAGTAAGAATTGATTTAATTTAAAATAAATAAGATTTTATAATTATATTTGAATAAATATTAATAGATTAAAGACCAAATCAAGATAAATGAATGATGATAATAGATAGATATTATATTAAATGAATAATTAAATTTATATAAAGTTAAATATATAAATAGAAATGAAATATTTACAAAGAAGTGAAGTTTTTATTTATTTATTATTTTATTTATTTATTTATTAATGTTATTAGATGATAAGTATATTCTTATTGTATATAGTGTTTATTATTTTAGATCTAAGGATTTAAATCATCAATTAATTAAAATATTGCATTCTTTACTTAAATAAACTCAACTAATTGATTAGCTTATTATATTTTTAAATTCTGATTTTTCTTAAGCTGAAATATGTTTAAACAATTTCCTTTTTACTCATCAACTCATTGAGAAAGATAATCATATATTTAATACTGTCATGTTACCAATTCTTTTTGTTAAAAGATTTGCAGCTTATATTTTCTAATTCAAATTATCGAATGAAGGTGAAACTATCTTCCTTCTTGTTGAAATTTATTAATATCTGTTTGTAAAAAGGTCCTGATTCAACTATTGATTTATTAAATGGAGTATTTTTAGTTTTGAATTATAAGTTTAGAAAAATTTTAATACCTGTTGTTTCATGTTTTTTAACCAGCTTGTATGTTCTTCAAATATCTAATCGAGCTACTCAGCATCGGTGTATAAGAAATTTTAATACTTGCTTGGTAGTCTTGATTGCTAATGTAAATTGTGATCTTCTTTTATAAATTATTTCTCAAGATCATATAAATGCATTTATTTATCTAATTGCTATTTATATTGTGTTTGATAACTACTCAATTAAAAGTTCGAAGTAAAGTCAGCATATTACTGAGATAAGTCAAACGTCTTCTGAAGCAACTCTTCTATTGACATATTTCCTTTACTTTAATCTCCTTGTTAATTTTATTTAATCTATTTGTTTAAATTTGAATAAATTGTAAGATTTTAATATTATTTAGCAATTAAAAGTATTACTTGCTAATTTAATTTAGGGTAGATATATTAGAATATGGATTTTTAGTAATTATCAATTTAATATGAAAGTTATTCTTGTGTAAAATTTCCAGATTCTAAAAGATCTTCAATCTGATACAAAGTTTCTTCTCTATTTTGGAGATTATTTTAATTTTATCTAGTGATTTTAACATCTTCATTAAATGCATCACTCAATTATTGCAATTTATTTTTCATAGACTTAATTTTCATTTGGCTTTCTTAGTTGGAATGAGAGTGAGATTCCAGTAATTGTATTTGAGACCTCATTTTATTCTTCTCAAATTATAAGTACTCATATGATTTCTTTATAATAATCTTATCAAATCGAAGCTCTTCTTTCAATTAGTCTATCTATTGCCATTCTTCGTCTAAAAATTAAATTAATGGATCTTCTAACTATTACTTCTCTTATGAGTTCTCATTATTGTTTAAATAAGGTTATTAATTTTCTACTAATATTTATTAATTATGTGACTAGCCATTACTACTCCTTCTATAACTTAGATCTTATCTTTAAAGTGGCATATTATTTTAGTAAGTTTCGTCTTCATCGGTATTAAGATCTTCTCTATCATGAGGTACTTTATGGATATCATTTCTCATATTTTCAGAGTCATTGATATATTATTTTCTTTATTATTCTTAAGTAAAACTATCATGGAAATCATCATCACTATCATCATCCGGGAATACTACTCTATTGGATTAAGGTGGATTATTTTAGTCATTATCTTATTCTTAATTTTTATGTTGTAATTCTTGATGACCTTTAAGGGCTAATTATTAAAGATTCTAATGTAGAAATGTCGTTATAGGTTATTCTTCGTCATCAGATAAATCTCTTTAATGATTTTACTAATGTGATTGCTTTAATTCTTATTTTTTAGAGGATTGGAGATTACTATTTTACTGTTATTGAGGGTAGTCTACTCTTTAATGTTGATGAATTTGCAAAGGTAAGTCATATTTTTTATTAGAAGACTTGTATTAGCTATGAGAATTAAAGAGACTCTAAGAATATTAAAATCCTTATTACTCTTTCTGAGAAGTATAAGAAAGCATCTTAGCATAACTATCAATTAATTCAGATTTCTAACCTGATTTTTCAGCTAAATAATCTGCTCTATTCTCTGACTCCAATAAGTCTTAAATCAATATGTACTTACTTTACTCTTATTAAATGAATTTTTATTACTATTTTTCTAATTTATAATCTTGTTTTTTCAAATTAACACTCTTTTGAAGTTCTTCTATGACTTTCTATTATTGTAAATCAATATTGTTAAATTGGGAAGAAAATGAAGAATTCAACACCTTCTAATTTTCTTTCTCTAAATCTGTTCTAATTTCATTAATCCTTCTCAATCCTTATATTTCATCATTCTGGTTATATATTGAAAATAAAATTATTTAATAATTCAATATTTAAAACACTCTTTTATATAAATCAACAATTAAAGTTATATTTAAAATCAATTATTTACCTTCATCTTTGAAAGATAACTATACTTTAGATCTTAAAGTTTTTATTGACTTAACTATTCTAATTCTTCCATTTCTTTTTAATGCTTGCTTTGAGGTTCTTTTAACTTTTATTTTATCAAATTATTTATGAAATCTTATTCTTCCTTTTTAATTCTTTCATCTAATAGAATGTATTCCTCTTGTTAGTATTATCTCAGTTTGTCATTTATTTTATTCATTTCTTCACTCTTCTTAACATCATACCTCCTTTGATAGAGATCTTTTAATTGTATTTTCTTTTAGAAGATTTCTTTTTGAATATCTTTTTCATCTCTATTTATTAACTAAATTAAATATACTTCAATAAATCAAATATTTGATTAATTTAAATATTACTTTATAAATCCTATTTTACTCTTCCTAGAGTTCTTTTACATAACTTTGTTAAAGCTCTTAGAATTCCATATTAATTTCATTCTCTGCTTTTTCTAATTTTTATACTTATTCAAGTTCTAATTCAATTGATATTTATTAAAATTTTTGGTTAAGCCTTCTTTTGGTATCTTCGATTTTATCTTTGTTCTTTTAAATCAGCTCTTCTCTTTGTTACTTCTTTTTCTTCTAATCTTCTACTTTAAATTTATATTAGTTACTCTTATCTTCTTTGTATTACTCAATTTCAAATTCATAATCTTCTTTTACCTTTTTATTAACATTTTCAACATTTTCTTCGTGCTGTTATTTGATTGCTTTTATTTATTTTTCCATTTTACTGATTAGTTCATTATATTTCTCTTTTTTTATTCTATCCTTCAACTCAGAGAGCTTCTTTTGGTTATTTTATTTCTTTTTATTATTTTCTTCCTGAAACTCATCCTTCTTATTCTTTTATCTAATTTAATCTAATTAAAATTATTAATTGTATTCTTCTTTTTTTGAATTTATAACTTTTTCATATTCTTCTACTTGATTTTAATACTATTTCTTCAAGTAATTTTCAAAGAAATGTAATTCTTCTTCTATTTAATCATCATTCATAGCATCTGATTGTTCAGTATACATAAGTCCTCTCTTCCCATCATTATTATTACTCTCGCCCATTAGGAACTCTAATTTACTTTAATTCATTGAACTCTTCATTTGCTAGTCATTATCTTCAAAAGATTAATAACTTACATCTGCATTTTTATGAGTAGAATTAGCTCTTGCCTTTGTATTGGAAGCTATCCCATTACCACTTTGCTCATCAAAAATGAATAATTCATTTGCTGGTTATTTAGGTTATGAATTAGAAGATTGCTATCCTTAAAGATAAACACTCTTATTTTATATAGCACTCTCATTATTTTATAATTTACTTTAATACAGACTATCTGTTTTAAATAAGCCTTCATTCTTTATTTGATTATTATTGTTTGCTAAACTCTATTAAAGTAACAGTGAGTTATTCTTACTTCCACTACCTACAAAAGTATTACTATTTAACATACTATTTTAACTCATATTCTATTTACTTAGCAAAAGAGAATTATTGTTTGATATAGATAATATTCCCTTTGGTTTGAGTGCTCCTAACTATGAGGGAGGGTTCAACTTGGAAGAGGGAATATTAAAATTATAGTTATTGTTGTTTCCATACATATCTTACTTATTTCTACTTTATTGATTGTTATTTATTTAATTTTGTTTCTTCTGAGCTGCTTTACTCTTTGCTTTTGAGAATTCATTCTTATAGAATTCATCACATGGATGAACAAAGGTCATTTCATTAGTCATTTAATTCACATAAAATATTTCTCCTTTTGAATTCCTCATAGCTCTCCAAGGTTTTGGTAAAGGTGCTTTTAATCCCTCTCGAGCAATATAAAAATATTCTCTATCCATTCTTGCATCCATCCCCAAATATTCTGCATATTCAATAATTTCTATTAAATCATTATAAACACAATATAAATTATCGTCAACATATATAAATCGAATGATTAATTATTCATTTTCATTTTAAAATTTGTTTAATCATTTTCAATTATAAAAATAAATATATTACCCTCTTCACTAGGGTCATAATTAGAATCTATGTCTTCTTCAAGAGGAATAGTCCCTTCTTCATCATCCATTTCATCATATCCACCATCATCATCACCATATTAATTAAAGTAGGTGCTTTGTTATGGAGGAGGATATTTGCCAAACATTATTTTTTACTTAAATATTAATCGTAATTTCCACCTCCTGTTTATTTATCCGTTTAATATCTCTCAAGTTCTAATATTTCAAGCAAATAATTTAATTTATTAATATTTTCATTCTAATTAGTATTCAAGATTCTATGATCTGATCAAATTATGCTTGTTTGATTGATTGATTTGATTTTATCAATTAGGTTTTAAAAGCTGTGTTTTACACTTTGATTTCAAAATTAAAAATAATGACAAGCAAGATTCTATTGTATTTCTATAGAAATTTTAATAGACTCATATACAAATATTCGTTCATTTGTTTACAACAAATTTTTTATCAAGTTTTATGCATCTTTAATATTTTAAAAATCTTTAAACTGTCCAAAAACTTAAATCAAAAAAAATTATACTGTTAAAAGGATACATAAATAAAGATATATAGCATAATATAAGCATTTAAAATATCAATCTTTAAATGTCCGAAGTGAAACTAAAGAAATCAGATTAAGATTAATAAATGGAAGATATCTTAGATATAAAATAAGAAGGGAAGCAAGATTAGTAAGAGAAAGAAGAAGAACAGGAAGAGGGAGATTAGGAAGGAGAAGAATATGAAGATGATGAAGAAGAAGAGGAGGAAGAAGAGGAATTTTAAATGGCTGATTTTTCCAAAGTAGAATAAGCGGAATAATTAATTAAAAAAGTAATGAATGATAAAGAGCTAGAATATAGAGTAAAATTTTAAATAAAGAGATAGTTTTCATTAAAAATATCTAAAAAGTTATTAGATTTAATACTCATTAATGATATTGTATTCTAAATAATAGTTTTTGCTTGAAATAAAATCTAGAAATTATGATGAAGCAGAATTTATTGCTGCAAAAAGTAAAATGAATAATTAATAGCATTGAGAGATTATTAAGATATTATTTTTTGTATTAGTTCTTGCAAAAGATTAAAGTAATGAAACCATTCTTTTGTTTTGGGATATGCTCAGAAAATACAAAAAGGAATGTAAATAATTATTATAAATAATTCTTTTAATCCTTTAATTTATAAATAAACTTTACTTCTTTTCTATATCAATAAACATCCTTTTTAAATATAAAGTTTACTATGTTAATAGTTATTATTATGACAAAATATTTTATTATTTTAATTAGTTTATCAAATGGATGAAGAAGAAAGAGTATAAGATGAGGAAGAAGATGAATAAGGTGAAGAAGGAGAGGGAGAAGATGAATGGGAAGAAGTAGATGAATATGATTACAATGATGGTGAGGAATACGAAGATGAATATGAAGTAGAAGATGATGAAGATGGTTGGAAGACAGAAGATGAATATGATACTGATGAAAAAGAAGATGAAGATGAAGAGGATGAGGAAGAAGAAGATGAAGAAGAAGAAGAAATTGATTAAGATGAACAATATGAAGAGGAAGATGAAGAAGAGGAGTAAGAAGAAATAGAAAAGGAATAAAAAGATTAAGTTGATAATAAGAAAAAGGATGACTAAACTATTAAAAAACCAGCTGTAATTAAAAAGAAAGAAAGGAATGCAAAAACAGAATTAATTCAGCCATTTGTATCAAAACAAGATCCTTTAAGTTTAACTTAGAAGTCAGAAACTAAACAAAATTCTTAAAAAGTATCTATAAAACAAGGTGAATTAAAGTCAGTAATAAAATAACCTATAGTATTAACAAAGGAAGTAAAACCTCCATTAAAACCTGTAAGTGGAAAGCCATCATCAGCAAAATCATAATCAATATCATCAGCATTAGATATAAAAGCAAAGGCAACTTAATTTATACCTACAACTGCAAATATGATAAAAAGGCCACCATCATCTACTTCTATATAATCTTAAAATAATTATATTAATAATTATAGACCCCCTTCTTCTAGTTCTATTTAATCAGCAAAGGAAGCTCCTAGAAGAAATACATCATAGTCAGTTAGAGATTAGAAAATGCCTTCAATAAATTCGGACATACAAAAGTTACCTCCTATAAATTTGAACAACTTATTGGAAAATAAAAAGAGTATATCATCTATTTAATCAGGGTCTACTCAAACATCTGCTTAAAAAAGAGCCTCTTCTAGTCATAGAGGGACTAAATCAATATCTGGGAATATAACTAAATAGATTAACAATAACAATAATAATAGCTTTTCAAAATTTTGAATAATTTTTATATTAAAATGTATATATTTATTGGAGTATCTAATTAAAAATTGATTTCCTTATTATTTTATAATTTACATAGATAGATAGATTTCTATCTAGTTTTAAAATGAGTATTTAATTATTTCTTGTCATTCCTTTTATTTTCTGATTATTTCTTTCAACCATATGGAATCTTTCAATTAATAAATATCCATTGAATCTGTATGATAGAGATGTAAAGAATTATGTTTCAAGATGCTTTTTAAATTTATTAAATTTGAGAGACAAACATAGTAATTAATTTAATAGGCGAAAAATTATTCTGTGGTAATACTACTTTGTATTCTATTTTTTATAAATACACCTTTTGTAAAGACTTTCAAATTAATAAATATTAATTATTGCTTTATAACTTAATAATATTATATTATAGATTAATCTCAGCTTTATTTACTTATCATTAAATTTAAAACACTAAGTTACTTATGGATTCTTATAAATAAATTTAGTTTAGGACATTTTTAAATCTAGCTTTCTTGAAAGTGCTTAACCAATTAATTATTGATAAATCAACCAATTCCTTTTGTTAACTATGTAATCATTTATTATAAATGCTTAACAATTTGAAGTCTATTTGTTTATTAATTTGAAGGGGGATTTTATTTATGTCTTCCATTTGTACTGAAAGATTTTGTGAATCAAAGCTAATTGGATTAATTATTAAAAGCATCAAAAATGAGAGTAAAAAGTTTTTGAAATTTTAATAAAAATTAGGGAAATGTCAAATAAATAAGGAAATCAAAATGAAATATTGTCAAATAATAAAAAAATGGGAAATTAAAAAAAAATAAGAGTTATTTATTCATAAATGAATTGATTGGTTCTAGTATCTATTGGAAAGTGATTAGATTATAATTATTTTGATTTTAGTTTTATTAATTCATTTAGTGCATACGACATCTCCTTCGAAAATATGTATGTATTGCATTTGTTAATAATAGCATCTAATATTCATTTAAAAATGATCATTTAAGAAGTAAACAATAAAAGATTACACACTACAATATTTGTTTGCCTCTTTATTTCATTTATGGTAGCAATCAAAATCATAAATAAATCAATTACTTTTCTTTGATTCACAATTGCACTTGCAGTGTAAAATACAATTTTAATTAAGAAAAAATATTAATAAACAAAGTTAATAAAAACAAGTTAATAAGAAACATAACCAATGAAGTCCATACAAATTATGAAGCTAATTGACATAACTAATCTTATAATTGTTCTAGTAAATCTCTCTTTTATTCACGCAGCCTTACCTATAAATGTTGGAAAATATTGGTTTCAAATTACTGTAAATTTACTAAATATTTAAAGTACATAACACTAAAAATTATTTAATACACATCTTTAACAGGAAGACTCAAGTTTGATTTATTACCATAATGATAGTGGCAACTGGAAGTATAGTAGACTAAATACTGATGGAGATATTGTATATTCTATAACCTTAATAGATTTTTAAGGGAAGGGAGATCTTAACGACGAGTATATGATAGAGGTAACATTTAATTAGTCTAAAAATTTATTTCTACTCTGAAGTATATAATAAAAAAATAAAGAGAAGAGTAAAGCAAATGCAATAAACTTTTTTATAATCTTTTATTTTAATCATAGGAGGATTCAAATAAATAGAGGTCTCTCTATATCTTTTCTTACTAAGAAGGATATTATCAAAAGATTGACTATGAAAATCTACTTAAAACTGGGAATGATTAAACATTTTAATGTGGAAGCGATAATTATTATAAATATGGATCAGCGAAAACAAGATATCTTAAAAGAGTAATTAATTGACCATTATCTTAATTTCTACTAAATTTTCTAAATTAAAAAGAGAGTATTAATTAATTTAATCAATGCAACAAGATTTGTATAAATTAAATATTTTTAATCAGTAAATTATCTATTCCAAACAAAGTTAGAATTATATTAACAGTATAAACTTAAATTAAAATTCGCCTAATTATGATTAACATTGTTTTTAATTAATAGGAAGGATAATATGTGAAAGGGTCAAATACATAAATGAGTAGTGTATCATAATCCTTCTAGCCAGATTAGTTATCTGCATATACATAAGTTTCATCTTTTCAAAAATCTCCGTATTACTTCTAATATACTATTAAAAGTAATTCAAGATCTGAGATGTATTGGAAAGGCAAGAAATATATCTTATAAGATGTCGATCTAATCAGATCTATAGTTATTGATGTAAATTATAATTAATTTATTTTATAAATAATCTATTTTATCTAAAAAATCAATTAATTACTTTTTTAATTTTATCATAAATAGTATGTCAATGATATCCTTTTAAGTTCTGAATCTTATAAATTAGTTTAATTGGATTTAAGTAAATCCTATCTTTCATACAAGAGAGAAATATAACTATCTTCCTTATATATAACAGATGTATTTTCGATGGATGGGGTAATTCTTTTTAATTATCTCTTAATTATATTATTATTATTTTTCTATTTTAATATTGTATTTATTTTTAATTTAAATAATAAATAAAGGCGCAACTTTTTGGAGTCTTTGAAACCAATCAATTAAATTTTTATGATTTAATAACATTTTAAAAAGTTTAATTTGCAAGCAAAAGCTAAAAGATTACAGTGGTTGCTACCTATTAAAATCTAATATCTTACAAGAATTTAATCATTAATTCCTAATCAATCTTTAAAGTTAAGTATGATAAATCTACTAAAGCTGTATTATTAGAATAATTACCTATCACACTAGCAACAACATATGCTCTACCACTAACGAGTCCGATTTGGAGAACTACTTTTACCTAAGTAATATTAAATTAAAGACAAAACAGTCGATTAATTATCATTTTTATATAGGGATAGACTTAGATTTTGAATGTAGGAAGTACTAATTAGCTCACTTCAATTGAAAGAATGATTTGCAAAGATAATTATTTTTTAAATAGCAAGTAATTTTCTTTCTCCATTCACTATTTGCATAAAGTTATTAAATTATTAATATTAAACAGCTCTGATTGTGTATAATGTTTGCCAGATGAAGTTTTCCAAAGGTTTGTTTTAAATTTATTACATAATAATTTTAATTTATTTATCATTAATAAATATAGTAATCAATGTTAAAAATGTCCAGTAAATACAATCAAAATGTAAATTAAAATTTACTCATGTAGTATTTATAATATAATAACCTACTTTCTAATAGAAATATAAATGATAAAATATGCTCTCCTATTCAGTGTGGCCTGCCTACAACTACAAAATAATGTTTATGCCAAAACTACAATTACTAAATTTCATCGTAAAATAAATACTTAATGTCTTAAATTTATTTTTCAATAATAATATCTTAATATATATAGAAAGACATGCATTTAATGCTAGCCAGGATCTTACTTTAGCAAAGACTTATGTTAACCTTGCAGCGTAGGTGAATTTTATGAGTAATTAATTATTTTTAATTTGTTAAAATTTCAATATCTTCAGTGATTTTATTATTTAATATAAATTATTTTCATTGATAATATTTTTATCACCATATTTAATCAAAAGTGGCAAGTAATGTTCAGCTTGTAGCTTAAGTAATTGCTCTTAATGCAAAGATTTGCAAACATGTCATTAATGTATAGACGGTTATTTTTTAACAGCTTCAGGTTAATGTTAGAAATGTAAATCCCCATGCTCAAAATGTAATTCAAGAGAGAATTAATGCACATAATGTATAATACCTTTAATCCTGAATGGGTAAATCTAAAACAAAATAATAATATCCTTATTTAATGTTTATCATTTTTAAAATTATATAAAAGGAATACTTGTGCATGTCCAACTTAACAATTCTTCAAGTAATGAATTAATTCTTATTTTAAATTTTTATTTATTTTTAAATATTATTAATATTTAGTGGAAATACTTGTGCATCTTGCATTTCTAATTGCATAGCTTGCTAGAATGATTCTTAATGTACTTAATGTGATTAATAAAATGGATATTTTGCTAACGAAACGTAAATAAATAAATAATAGGAAAAGAATATTGTTAAATTTAATATTTTAAAAAAATAGTAAGTCTTGTACTAAGTGTTAGCCTAATCAAATAATAAATGAATAGTAATAAGCGAAATAGTTTTATTGTTTATTAATTAATTATTATTTATTATAAAATAGAAAAAATAATTGTATCTGTATAAACGGATATTATGAGGATAGTCGAAATAATTGTATTAAATGCTAAGATGGATGCGAATTATGCAGCATTAATAAGTGCTCTAGCTGTAAGATAGGCTATTATTTAAATTCTTCAAATTAATGTTCGCAATGCAAATCAAATTGCAAAAAATGTTCTGATTAAAATGGTTGTGAAGAATGCAATAATGGATTTATTCTCTATAAGTAAATATTTAATTGACTTTTATATTTATTAATTAATTTATTTATTTTTTGAATAGTCAATAATGCTATTAATGCTAACAGGGAATGATCTTTATAGAGTAATTTTACTTAAATTAAAAATTAACTTACTAATATCTTATGATATATTAAAAATAGAGGAAAATGTTAGTGTCCAGAGGGTCAGTTTTGGGAGTAATATAATCTATAAAAACTATTTATTTACTAATTCTATATTTAAAATAAGCAAAATAAATAATAAGTGTGATTCCTGTCCTAAGAACTGTTCATAATGTTCAAGTAAAACAGTATGCACTTAAATGATTTAATGTGATGATGGATTTATAAACCATCCTATAACATTTGAATGTATAGGGTGTCTTTATTTTGAAACTGACTTTTTTACTTGCCTTAACAAGTGTCCTGAGAATTCAAAGATATTCAATACTAGTTACCATACTTAAATTTGTAGAAGATGTAGATACTTAAATAATCAGTGCGTGGAAAGTTGTGGAGATGGATATTACACAGACAAATCGTCATTGTAGTGCTTAAAATGTCATCCTTCTTGTAAATAATGTAATGGACCTTTAGAGACTAATTGTAGAGACTGCCATGATTTGAAATTTGTTAATGAAGAAGGAAAATGTTCTGAATGTGAAATAGGGTAATTCAAAAATACAGAAACTCAATCATGTTAAAATTGTCATTGGACATGTAAAGAATGTAATGGATCTAAAGATGATTAATGTCTCTCTTGTTTCGCTCAAATGACTTTGTCTCAAGGTAATTAATGTAGAACTGAGAATTAAAAGAAAGATGATATTGAAGAGGATAAAGTATGCGGTTATGGAGGATATAAAATAAACCATGATGATTGCTAAAAGAATTTAGATTTTGCCAAATTAAACTATAAAATTTTAGATAAATTATCCATCGTTAATGGATTTGCTGCAATTTCAATCTGCATTTTGGTACCTACTTTTAGTCCTTTCGCTTGGTTTTATATTCAGTAATAACAACTTATTGGCAATTTTGCTTTTCTTAAGTCTATGAACATTATGTGGTTGAATTAACTACAATTGAAGTTATCATATGCACATAATATAATTAATATTTTTCCTCATTCTTTGGAGAAATAAAATGATATACTTGTTAATTTCTCTTTATTCGATAACGCTACAATTAAAGTTAACAATTTGTGTAAGTAGTTTGTGGAGAATGCTTTCGTTCATGGGTTGATTTTATTTGGAATAATAATATTCTTTATATTATTGAGTTTATTCCAATCTAAAAGTTCTATTGCTAGAAAAGTGATTAGTTATGTAAGATGGAATTTGTTTATTAGATTCTTTATGGTTTCTTCTAACATAATTATTCTTTCTGCAGTTATTGAGTTTAGTGAAGGTGCTTTCAGTAATACAACTAGTCTGATATTTTTCATTATAATTGGGATTATTTACATTTTATTCTAATTTAAATCTTTTAGATTCTAGTTTTCTCATTCCAACTACCTAAGATACTTTGATACTATAACTCTTATGTGCCTTAAAAATGGTATTTTAGATACTTAAAGATTACCTAGATTATTCTGGTCGTTTTTTGAGACAAGAAAAATTATTCTCTCTACTTTAATGGCCTTATTTTTCAATAATATTTATGTTCCCTGGATTAGTGTAGGTCTTTCTGGTTTTTGTATTTTCTACTACATAATTTTTAAGCCTTTGGTAGATAAGAAAGCAAATGTATTTTTGATATTAGTTGAACTTATGTTTTGTTTCCTAATGATTTTAATATCATTATAAAATTAATTTAGCTTAGGCTTAGATACTGGTCTATCTATTGATTATAGAAGCTAATTTATAGCAAGATGTAAATTAAATTTAAATTTTTAATTTGTTTATTAAACTTAAATTTAATTTTAATAGGTATATCTGGTGCTTTACTCTCTATTTAGCTTTTCTTTTTGCTTGCATTCATTTACATAGGATTTAATACTATTGTTAACATTATTGCTCTACGCAGATAAAATAGAATAAAAGATGATATAAATAAAAGTCATCTAATAATTGACTAAACCTTTAAATTTGAAAATTTTGATTAAATTGTCACTGCTTTAGCTAGCTCTGATAAAAATATTACATGGGTAAAGAATCCAAGCTCTAAAACGAATTTAAGCTGATTTAATAAGAGAAGAAGGATAATATTAATGATTTTTTCTAGAAAATTTATTTATTTAAATAAACATTATAAAAATATAATAAAAACAGTAATAAATTTAAAATAATTAGAAGAAATAACTTCCTATTAACCAATATTCATTTTTATATTTAAAATTTATTGTCGTTCTAATAATTTATTAAATATTTCAACTTTATATTTTAAAGAAATTATTAATTGTTTAATTAACCCCTCTCCTCTATTTCTCCCCAAAAATTATTCTATTTCTTTATAAAATTATAATTTTCTATATATTTGAATTAAATGAGACATTATTTTAATTAATTGTAATCAGTAGTAGCTTTTTCTTATTTTCTATATTGAAATTAAATAAAATTACTTATTAATTAGTTATATTTTATCATTTTATGAATCCATATTCATTTTATTTTAACCAATAAATATATTGAATTTCTTTGTATTTATCGAGTTTCTTTTTAAAATTTGTAGGTGTGCCAAATTATTAAAGAAAATTTAGTAAAAAATAGAGATAAATTTAACAAGAATGACTCTAATTTCTAAGAAGAAATTTTATGATAACATAATAGCCAATTTATTTAGTTTTAAAAAAAAATAATTATAAAAAAAAGTGTTAAACATTAATCATTTCTTTAGTCTTAAATTTTAATAAACAATATGTTATTTAAATATACAATATCATATTTAAAAAGTTTAAGCCCTCATAATAGTAATAAAAAAGCAGATAAACCCAAGCTTGCACTAAGAATAATCGAGTTTGAGGCATCTTTAGTTCCTTTTTTATCTGAAGCAGTATTAGAATTATTTGCTACCTAAGAGTTATTCATATCATTCATTGGTTGTCTAGGTGTCATTTCTCCTGTAATTTTATTATTTGTATCTGTTTCTGGAGCTTATCCTGGTGAGGGAACTTTTTCATCAGCTTATGCTGGAGTTTATGCAGGAGTTTAAGCTGGTGTCTAAACCTGATTTTAAGCGTCTGTTAGAGAGGGCTAAGCAAGAGGGGTTTTTACTTCTTCTTTAGGATTACTAGGTTCTTAAGATCTAATTACTACCATAAAAATAAAGAAGAGGTATAAATGAGAGTATTTCATATTTGATTATTATTTTTAAATAATTTGTTTTTTTTGAATTTTAATTTTATTATAGGTATTAATTAATTTATCAATGAATACTATTTGAACAGTTTAATTATTATAGAAAAATATATTTTCTATTTGAAAAAATATTATTATGAAGAATAAATAAAAAATAATTCTTTCTACTTTTACATATTAAAATAAAATAGATCTAAGTCTCTTTTATAATATAATCAATCTCACTACTTAATTCATTCATTTTTTTAAAAGTAATTATTTCTTCAATATTCTTCAATACCTGAAAATAAAATTTTTACAATAATTCAAAAAAAGAATTTAAAAGATATTTCAACATAGATAAATAGCTAGATTTGGAATAATATTATATTAATTATCCCAAAATTGTTTAGCTTAATTATCACTATTATTAAGGAAAAAATATTATCTTAAAATAAAAAAAATGAATATATTTCTATTTTATTCTTTTAAGAATCTTTAGAAATATTAAAAGTAGAAATATTTATAATATTCTAAAGATTTATTAAAATTAATCCTATAAAAATACTAATTTTAAACTATATTTATAATCGTTTTAAGAAAAATTAAATATTTCAAAGAGTTAGTTAGTTCCAACCTTAATATTTCTTTAGTATACTGAAAGTGAATCAAATATTCTAAATACATTAAAATGAATTTTTATTATTGGAATGATCATCTATCAATTTTAAAACATCTCTTTATTTAATAAAATAGAAAGTTTAGTTATTTTCTCTTAGATTGATAGCATTTATTAAGAATAAGGAATAGATTTTCAAAGTAAATTACCTATTTAAAATAAAAATAATTAAAATAAGCTAAAATAGCATAAATTTTTAGGAGTATTTATTAATTAATCTATTCTAAAAAATATAAAATAAAGTGAAGATAGAAAGAATTTTAAAAATTTTATATTAAAATCAATCTCATAAGATAAAGATATATTATAATCTCAAAGAAGGACATGAATTATGAGTCAACTATTCCAATTCTAAAAAGTATTAAAAAATGTAATTTAAAATAATTGTCATAGTATTTTCATTTTAAAATATTATAAAAATTCACTAAAATACTGATTAAAATAATATTAAATATTTTTAATTGAGCTACTGAAGTCATCACACAATATAATTTTATTAATTTTTTCTATATATGTCAATGAGATCAAATAATAACCAGATATTTCATTATTCATAATTTCAACATTTTGACTTAATAATATTTCTATAAATAAAAATAAATTGAAATGAATAATTAAAGATCTATTAACTATCACACCTTGCTTATCTTTAATTAATTATTCAAATTATCAAAATGATTGGCCTGTTGGATAAAGAAAATAAGCTATTTAAAAAATATAATGATTATTTCTATCTAATAAAATTAAAAATTAAATTAAATTATAAAAGAAATAAAATCCAAAATTTTTTTAAAAAAAATAATTGAAGTTCTTTTTATCTTATATTTTAATATAATAGTTTAAATTTATTTTTCATAATTTATCTAAAACTGTTATTAGTGTACTCTAAAAATAGCATACATAACATGAAAGTTTGAAAATATTTAGAACATAAATAATATATGAATACAAATAGAAATAATTATTGATTACCTTAAAAACTCAATATAATAAATCAAAAAATTGTATTATTTATGAAGCATATATTCACTTAAACAAGAATTTTATAACTTAGAATCTTTTAAAATTAAATTTCTTGAATAAGAGCATTTATAGTGTATACATTTATTATTCATTTTTATTTTTTAATATTAACAGAAATATTTAAAATTAATCAATCAAATGGAATTAAAAAATAATCAAATCGTTAACAATTATATAATACTATGTAAAAGCATACATTTTTGTAATTAAAATTTAGATAGATCAGATTAGTATAACTAAGGCAGCAATAAAACTCAAAGCAAAAGTAAGGATATTGCTATTTGAAACTCCATAACAGGTTAAATAGCTTTTAGCATTAGTAACTTCAACGGTGCAGTTAACATCATTTTCCTTAGTATAGTTACTAAAGCAAGCAGCCAATTTAGCTTCATCAGTTTCATTCTAACAGAAATTTATTATACATGTTAGACCAGCTGTTAAATTATTTCTACAGGTAGAATCTGATCCACAAACTTAACTATTGCATTCTTCGGCTTTAGCAGCTTCATCTTCAGCTCTAACACAACTAATAGCAATAATAGCAATTAAAAATAAACTTGTAGCGAGTCTCATCTGAGTTTTATTTCTTTTAATATCTTTAATATTTGTTTTTATAATGTTTTTGTATACTTTTAATTATTAACAGAGACTTACCTATCTCTTATTTTTAAAATATCTTTTAAAAATATAACTTTCTATTATTTATAATAAATTTCCATTAAAATCAAGTAATTTCCAATCTTTAATCTTTGATTTAGTTTCTATTCGTTCAAGCGTTTAATTGATAGATTATATCTTAAAGAAATTTTCCATAGAATAATTTAATTCTATCTTCCTTCTAATTGAGGTGTTCAAGGATTGATAATTCTTTCTAGATAGACAAAAAATAGTTAATTTATTGTTAATTCAGATATTTTCTAGATAAAATTTGCAATCTATTGACTCTTAAATAGCCATTCATTCTTTTTTAATATTTCAGTTGGCAAATAATAAATAAAATATTATTGCTTGAATGATTGAATTCTTTTTTTGAGTATAAATTAGTATGAAATGTAAGTGATGCATTAATAAATAGCTTATTTTATTATCATAAATGTAAAATTCATTTTAGAATTATCTATATTTATTTAGATGAATTTGAAAGCTAGAAATCTTTCTTAATTAACATAGTTTCTTAAGATAAGTGTAAATTGTAATCTTAAAAGGAAAAATAAATAAGTTTATCATTAATTACATTCTTAACTATCATCTCTTTGAGAAAAATCATAAATTATATAAGTTTTCAATAAATTTCTCTTATTCACTTGAGATTTAATTTGAAACATCCATAAATTAATAAGATCACGTACAAAAAGCAATGATCTTTAGAAAATTTAAAAGATTTTGAGATAAGTTTGTTTTTAATATATAGTAAGTTTAAAACAAAATATTAATATATATTTAAAATGATTATTATGATACATAAAAATGAATGCTAGAATTTATTTTTAAATATATTTCTACTCCAAATTACATAACAAGTTTAGCTACTTGGTATTTTCAGCTTCAAAAAAATAAAATTATTCGAAAAATTTAAGTTATTGTGGTAGAAAAATCTAAATATCTCAGTTACTTCCAATTTAGAAGAGTCAGCATTAGGATAGAGAGTATTATAAATTAGATTTGCAATTAAAACAGTATAAAAATTATAAATCCTGAATTCTTATAAATTAGTTTTTAGTTGTTTGTTTACAGACTTTTTCCTCCTAATTAAATATATGATTCTAATTGTTTGGTATATATTCAAGCATTAAAAATATAATGATTGATTATTAAATTCTTCTGTTTTGAACAATATTTTAAATTACAATCATCAGTAGGGAGAGTTTTAAAGAGAAGCAATTAAAATATATAGAAGTATCTTACAGGTAGAGGATATGTTCAGTCACAAAACAACAATCCTTAATGAAAGGTAGATAGTAAGATATAGAAAGAAAATTTCATAAGAATACTAGAAAAATATCCAGATAGATCTTGTTAATCTAAAGAAATTTTTAAAAATTAATCAATCTTTTAGTTTTGATTTTGAGAGATTTCCTCGTAGTTTTCCCAAACCAAAAAAAATTTAATGAACCAAAAAGTGGAATTAGGAACTTAATTTTGATAGAAGAATTTCTAGAATTTACGTGAAAAATAATATAACTTTTCAAGTATAGATAATTCAAATTAATTGAATAGATAGATTATATATATTCTTTATACAAAAATAAAAGAAATGTAATTTATTTATTTTTTATTTTAAAATCTTAAATTTCAGGAATTTAAACCTTTAAAATTATTAGGATTGGGATCTGCAACTAATTTGAAAGATTTGGAGTTATCCTCTTTCATAGTAAATGATATTATACTTATCTATATTTTAAATGTTTCTATTAAGAATAATCCTTGTCTAGCTTAAAATTTTAATCAAATTCTTATGGTTTATTAAAATTCAAAAGTTTTATAATTACCCACTAATATTTTAAAACTAAAGAATCGCATAATTATAGTGTAATGAACAAAATCTTGAGTTTCTTTAAGTAGATTTAATCTTATATTTCCCAAAAATCAAATGAGATAAAAAGGATAAAGGCTATTTAATCATGGTAAGTTACTTTTCTCTATATTTATTTTTAAAAGTATGTTATTAAGATATTTAAAAAATTAGTAATAAAAATGTAATGAGTAAAGGAATCGATTTAACGTTTTTACTCTATACATTATTGAAAATTTATCACATTTGATATAGTATTCTAAAGATCTTAAATCAAGGAGGTATGTTTATTAATAGAAATTAAAGGAGTATTTATTTTTCATATGTAATTTATAATTTCAAAATTAAAATATAAAATAAAAATTGGTTGCAAACTTTAAATAATTTAAAGTTAACTTTGTTAAAATATTAATAAATTAAACAATTTCTTTTATTTTTAATTGAAAAAACAGTAGATTCGAAATTAATTTATTTCAAATTTTCATTTAATAAATAAAATATAATTTTGTATTTGAATATTTTTTAAATAAAATTATTTACAAAGAAAATTCCCTATAATTTTATACCTTTAATAAAAATATAATAGTAAACTCAATTATCATTTTTTATTGTTACTTATATTCTGGAAAAAAAATAATTATAATGATTTTGGTATTTCTTCTTATGATTAAAATATAATATAAATGAAGGTTAAGGAGATGAGAAATAATAAAACGAATCAAATTCTACAAATATAAATAATTTGATATCTGATATATAAAAATTCCACAAAATTCAAAGTAATTATTACATTTTTATAAGTTAAATAATTGTTAAATTGATTGAGTATGTATAACATGAGAAAGATTCAAAAGAGGTAAAAATAATAATCTAATTACATTTTTAAAAGAATAATTTGTAGATTTTTTTTAGATTTTAAATTGTAAATTCTCTTTAAAAATAGAAAACTAAATCTGATATTAATTAATATTCTCTGTGAATAAAATATTTTTTTTATCCATTAAATTTAAAAGCAGAATAGAGTATGTATAATCATACATGAATAGACAAAATTCTATAAAGAAAAGATAATGATCGATTCTATTTGAAATTAGTTTAGAAGCAAGTAATGATCTGGGTTTTGTAAGTTATTATTTAAAATTAGAATATAAATCTTAAGCCTAAAGGAATACTTAATAGATAAATAGATGAAGTATTGAGAAATAGTTTGATATGATCTCATAGTAGAAGTTTAGAAAATTTAAATTTCTAAAGCTGATATTGTATAAAGAGAAAATAAATAGAATTGAATTTAATGAAAAAAATAAGGTGTAATAAAAAGATTAATTAAAATAATGGATCACATAATTGGATTTATTATCTATCACCTATTTTACAAATAACATATATTATTAAGAATTATTTAGTAATCAATCAATTAATTTATATTATTATCCTCCTACAGCCTTTTTGAATATTCTTATGGGAAGGATAGGTTATTGAACATTTTGTTCCTTCTTTATAGATTCTAGTGTTTTGTTGGGATCGTTGATTGTTGACTAATTGAATTTAAATATTTTTTATTTAGTGTCAATTCCTGATGAGCAAGCAGCTTCTTGCAAGGTAGTATTTGATGCAAAAGCTTTAGGAGGTAAGCATTATCCGCCATTAGTTTCTTCGATAGTAATAAAAATAACTCTAATTTAGGCCATTTGTATTTTGAAAACAGCAAAGAATAGGATATTTTGATAATTAATTTTTAAAAAATCTTTATAAATATTTTTAATCACCTCTTCCTTTATTTCACATATTAATATTTGAGATGATGTATTATTAAATACTTTTATCAATCATAAAATTAAAAATTTCTACGGGTAGGGTAAAGCTTATTAATTAATTAATTCTAAATTTAATCATTTATGAAATACTAACATCTCTTTACCTTTCTCTCTTTTAAACAGAGATAACTTAAATTAAATGAAATATATTTTTATAAAAAATATATAACAAAATAATATCTAATCTTAAGCCTACCTTTTCTAAATGACAGAAAATAATTTAAACTACACTAATGCATTTTCTGTTCTTGATGCACTTAACACAGAAATAAAGTAGACATTCTCAAGATAACTCAATAAAATGACTATGACAGAAAGTGAACTCTTTAAAGTTTTTAATATGAGGACAGTTCTAATAGGAGTATCCTCTAATTGCTCAGAAATTGTTAAGAATTTACTAAGAAATGGCTCTAAAACGATCTTTATACATGATGAGTCTATAGTTGAACAAATAGATATCAGAAATAATTATTTCTTTAGTGAGAGCGATATTGGTCATAGAAAGGATGAGACTTTGAAGAAATATAATCCCACAATTTAGATATTAAAAAGAGAAGATTTAGAAATTAATAGTTTGAAAGCGTTAAGCATTACCTCTATTGTAGTAACTAAATTATTTGAATCGAATTTTCTTGAGAAACTTAATTCTTTAGCAAACGAATTGTAGGTACCTTACATCTTGAGTTGCTAATTAGGATTATCTTTCTTCATCTTTAGCGATTTTGGTAAGACTTAATCATAAGTTCAGGGTGAGGAATTCATCTACCACCTTCCCATTTAAAGATATTTTTCAGAGGAGACTACAATTGATAAAATGTTTAATTTATCTACATATAATGAAAAACACATGGAAACATTTACTCTTTTGCGCACAGTGATTGAATATTAAAAATAATTTGATTCCCTACCTAAGTTATTTAATTAGGTAGATTCTGATCAATTCTTTTCTTTCTTAAATGATATTGCACAGAAAATAGAACTTGATTTCTCTTAAAATAAAGAAACATTTTTAAGATTTGCTTAAACCTTAAGATTGGAGATTCCATTAGTTGCAGAAATTTCTGGTGCTTTAACTGCTAGTGAAGTATTAAAAACCGTCATATCTCGTTTTGTTCCTATTAATTAAGTTCTATTTTGGGAAAATTTTTAATTGCTTGAAGCTTTGAAGATGAATGAATAGGAGACGATTAGAAATGTAAGCCCTTAGTTCTTTGACTATTAACTTCTTCTTGGAGAAGAAATGATGTCCTCTATCTCTAATCTAAAAATTCTTTTAGTAGGTTGTGGTGCAGTTGGGTGTGAACAAGTTAAGAATCTCTATCAAATGGGAGCTTGTAGAGGAGAAAAAGGGCATCTTTATTTAGTTGATGATGATCTAATAGAGAGATCTAATCTTCCAAGGTAATAAAATAAATTATTATGTTAAAAATATAAATTTTTACTTTATAAAGATAAGTCCTATTCACAGAAGACGATGTAAAGAAGAACAAAGCTTAAACCTGCAAAAATTGGCTAATGAAAAAGGATCCTTTAGTTAAAGTAACTTCTTATGATATCCTTGTTTATGAAAAAAATGAAAATATCTTCAACTACGATTTCTTTGAGAGTATTGACATAATAATTATTGCAGTTGATTCAGTAGAAGCAAGACACTACTTAGCTGATAAAGCTATAAAACATAAAAAATTTCTTGTCGAATCTGCTACTAATGGATTTGAGGCTTAGAGTTAATCTTAAGTACCTTACCTTTCTGCAAAGATTGATATTGCACAATAGCAAGGTAAATTATTATGGTTATTTGAGATTTTATATATTAATTTTTCATTTTAATTTATAATAGAAATTAATATTTAGTCTTGTACTATAAGAAGTGCCTTAAATAATGTAGGCAATTCTTTGACTTATGCAAAGACTATATTCGCTTTCGAATTCTCATGTTTAAGAGAGTCTGATGGTACATTCTTGAAAAATAAAGATTTAAAAAACTTTAAAGATATGTACTTAAAAATGAGTGATAACTCTGAGTTCTGCGACTAAGTTTTAAGACTGTAAGTGGAAAAAATATTCAACTAAATGTTTTATTATGATGTAATTTAAATTGGAAATACCTTTAACCCAATTAGATATGATTAATCTAACCCTGATCACACTGAATTTGTATAGAGCTTATTTTCTATTCTTAAAAAATATATTAATAATGCTATATTGAATAAATCAACCCTTTCTTAATAATTATCTTAGTAAACAACCCAAAATGAACATCTAGAACAATCTAAATATCTTCCTACTTTTGATAAAGATGATTTAGATCATGGCAATTTAGTCTATCAAATATCCAAACTGAGATCAAATGTTTTTAATATACCATATGACTTAGAGAGATATGAAGCTATTGGTAAAATTGGAAACATTATCCCAGCTATCCTCGAATCTACTTCAGTTGCATCTGGTTTTGCTCTTTTGGAACTCTTCACATGGCTTACTTATAAAGAGGAGATTAGGAGTTTATTTGAAAAAATTTAGGAATTAAATATTTAAGAAAAGGAAATACATAGAAAATAACAAATAGAAGAACAAAATGAAGAATCCTAGAATATAAAAGTAGATCCTTTAATTCAATAGGAATAATAATAAACTTAAGATCCCTCCAACAGGAATGATCTATATATTAGTTAGTCAAATATTGAAGATTTCACAAATTAATTCAATAAATTTGGATTTAAAGAAACTTTTGGTTTCGTTAGTTCTCCAATTACTTTAGCAAGATCTATGATATAGTTTAAACTAGCCTATTTAAATTGCTTAAAGCTGCAAGTTAATTCTAATTTACTTTTTAAAGAAATAGTTGTAAAAATAAATGAGATATTGAGTTCTAATCACATTTCCTAAAGCTATATTATTGAGTTTGAAGGAAAAATGATTTATAGAGAGGATATTGAAACATCTAAAATGGTTGCTCCGCCTACAAAAGTTAGACTTACTGGCTATCTTGAAGCTAACTTTTTGCATGTTATTCAATCTACTTTAGAACGCACTATAACTGATACTAACTTTGTTTTAGTTATTTATAATTCTAAAGTTAATCTAATAAAATAATTAGAAAAAAGAGATAAAATAGCAGAAATTTATCTTTCTCTTATTAATTATAATTGAAGATAATTATAGTAATTTATATTTTTATAACTTTCTAATTTCCATTTTCTATCACAAATGAATGTTCTTTTTAATACTCGTATTAATCAATTTCTATACATTACACATTGAAATAAATAAATATAAATCCCTTTATATTTTCTTATTTACTTTAAGAAACTCTAAAGAGTTCAAAGAAAGAAATTACATAAATTTTAAAAAATTTCATATTAATGAAAATCTAAATTAGGGATAAAATGTAATTAAAATAAATTAGGTAGTCAGGTATTAGGTATAGTTAATACATAAAAGAAAATTTTTAATTTTTTAAATACATTTCAAATAATATTTCTAATACAAACTAACTAATTCAATTATAAAATTATTTAAATAAATCAATCAAAAATAATTTTTCATAATCAAGAAATATGGCTTGGAAATTTAATTAAATTCTGGATAGGAAATTTTCTCATCTGTATTAACCCACATGCTTCCACTCTTCTTTAAATAAGAGAACTTATGATTACTTTCGTCTTAGAAACAGGCTCCAATTATTCTATAAGAAATTTTCTTTTGATTGGAGATGATGTCATATTAGTAAGTCTTTTGATAGTCGCTTTCAGATTAAAAGTTGTTACCATGATATCTGACTATCAGATATTCTGGATAAGAACTGTATGTTTTTATAGCGGAGTGAGAAAAACGATTTTCGCACTAATAGCAATAGATCTTTTTTTATTCAAACTAAAATTTAGATTCCTAGTTAAATAACTGAAATATATCAGAAGATTCAATACCCAATTCATTATTCACTTCTAAAAATTACCCATTTTCTATATAATTATAATTGTATTTATGACAATAATTACATCTAGGGCCCTCTATACGTTTTATAATGAAGTTTTTCTCATAGAAAAAAGGATCTTTATAAGATTTAAGCTTAGATATTAATTGTAAAAGTATACGATAAGTGTCTCCATCGCCAATTAACTATTGATCAGTTTGGCACTTATTATCTTAAATAAATTAATTGAATTTATTGTCAATATCTGGATTTTTCTTATCCATATCTTTGAATAAATATGTTAAAGAAATACCAAATTGATTATCATAAAAAATATTTTTATCTTCTTCATAAATCTATTTCAAAACATAGAACACAATTTAGTAATTAGTAAATCTTTATAAATCTATAGCCTATACTTACTCGTCATCAATAAGTTGTTTCTAACTAACTTTGATTGGAACTGGAGATTTGTAACTCATTAAATCTTGATTTGAAGAGGATTTAGTTGTATTTTAATTGACTTAACTTTCAACATGATTCATTCTATTAATGGAAGATTTTACCATTATATCTTACTTTTTGTAGACTATAGAAAAGTAATACTTCACATTATTAATGTCTAAGACATCATTTATGAAAATTTAATAGGTATTAGTTTGATACTGTTAATGAGATAATTTTATAACGAATTAATCAATTAAAAATTTATCTTAAGAGTTCCAAAGTGTCAACAAACAATCCATCTCATTTAGGAAAGAAGAATTTTTTTTGTTTAGGTCAAATATTTCATTTACCTTTTGTTGTTGGCTTGTTAATTATGACTAGCTGCTGATTATACCATGTTCCTTGCATTACTCTTAGAAAACAAGTATTAAATATTTTATAATTTCACAATTAGCCTCATAATCATTCGTTATACCCCCTTAGTAGTCTTTTTATACCATTTTTTTTAGTTTTTCCAGTTAATGTTTTTCTTCCAAAATATTAAATATTTTCAATAGATATTATTCTTTTTAAGATTCTGTTTGATAAATATAATATCAGTTATTATGTCATTATAAAAATTGTAAAACAAACTAAATAATCCTATTTTAAATTTCTTCCAATACAAAATAGTACATTTATTATCCCAAATATGAATATTCAAAGTAGCTAATATAGAATCATTTTTCTTAAACAATAATAGAAAGGAAGTGAGCTCTATTGAATCCTCTAAAATAAATATATTAGAATATCTTATTTTAGTAAAAGAATTTTCACCTATTTTATCAGATAAAGATATAGACTCAATACTATTCATTTGGTAGGACCACATATTTTAAAATATTTGTGTGGCTAAGCTCAAACAACTTAGTATATTATAATGTATAGAACTGTAAGTAAAATAATTAACTAATATTAGGCAGTAATATAACTACCCACTGATTTAGAGTGAAAGAAGTGATGTCACATTCTTCTATTTCCAACCACTAAATTATTTAAATATTTTCCTTTTTGATAAAAAGAGAAATAATCTTATCTTAATGATGTTACAGAATATTTATGTTTACATTTTTCGAAATTAATTACAATTAAAATTTGAATCCCCTACCCGTATTGAATTTAATTAAATTAACTAAATCAGATTTAAAAACTTTAGAATTGATTATCTTCTAATTCTATCAATACTCTAATTTAGGATAACTGATTAGATACAATATTATGAATTATGATCAAAAATTTAATATTAATATTTGTTCAAGCAATACCCAATCTGTGGATAAGAGGTGATTGAAGAAGTATTTAAAAAATATTTAATAATAGAAAAGAAGCCATGAATTAGTTTTAATTAATAAGCAAATATACAAATATAGATTCTAGCCATAAATTATCATTTTTAAGGTTTATTTTAAAAAAAGAAGAATTAATAACCTACAAGTTTTAAATACTCTCGACTAATCTTAATCAACTAAACTAAAAACGCTAAAAGATTTCTCTCATTAAATCAATCAATATAATAAAACTATCTGATTTAATTGAAATAGATTCGAAATTGTTTATTTGCTTATAAAGGGGAAAACTTTCCTCCCTAAATGGAAAACGAAGTTGAAAATTACAAAATAGTTAAAAAGTATTGATTGCATGTATTTATCTATGTATTAATTGAGATAATATCTTTAAGAGTAAGATGAGATAATTAAATAAAATTCTTACTTAATATTGAGAATGAACAAATGAATATTATTTAGGAATAAAATAAAATATTTTAAAATTTAAAGTGATTCAGAAGTTGAAGAAACAAACAATAAGAAAGAAAGAACATAAAGTAAAAAATAAAATAATAATTATTAAATGTTCAATCAACTTTTTTTAATAAGTAATAAAATGCCTTCCTGTTATCTGGTTCTGTTATACTCACTTTAGAGTCATCGTATTCAATCCAAGTATTTTAATAGTTACCAGTATAAGTATAATGATTTCCATAATAACTACAAAATCCAATCACTTTATAAGTATGGTATTTTTAATATTAATCAATACATTCATAACTCTTATCAAGGAAATCAACTTTATTTGTTTTATAGTTCGTTACCCTTACAAACATAAATGCAGGAGCACTTAAGTAATCTTTTAATCCATATGCTTCTGTTAATTTTTAGCAATTAGTACATTTAATCTTTTCTTTTTAAACTAAATTACTATCTGAATTGAAGATATTATCTAAACAAGGAGTTTCAAATCCAATATTTTCATTTACAAGGCAAGTAATATTCTAGGAAGATTACTTATAAGGCTGTGTGCATTAGCTGCAATAAAGTTAATCTCTTTCCTTGATCACAAAATTACTTACAAAGTTCTCCTAGCACTTACCTTCATGAATAGATTTCTTAATTTCTGTCAAAAAATTGATTGCACATGCATAAGCATCACCACCACCTCTATGTTCTTAATAAGAAGTTGATTTTTTCAGGATTTTTTCCAACTATTTACTTACAGGACTCTTTATTTCTAAATCTTGGAATAATTTTATTAATTCCTATCCAAAAATAGAATACTCAAATATTTTTTTATCTAAATAGTAAATTTGTTTGAATGATTAGAGAGTAGAGTTAATATAACAAGTTAATCCAATGTTTGGAAAGCCTACCATTAAATGAACTAATTAACTTGGTATATTATAGCTCTAACTTGGGTAATTTTAATAGCCATATGAAGGACTATAACCTTAAAGTCTATTATTTTAGTCATAGTAATTATTGTGATAATAAGCATTATCATTTTTATAGTAGTAGTTGCTGCTATTGCTGTAGGAGTAATTATTATTAGAATAGTTATTATTATTTACTGTATTGGATTTATTCCAAGAGTTATTTTATTTTCCATAGAAATCATTTGAATGGGGTCTCTAATTCTTCTTGTAATTGTCATCGTTGGCTTTATAAATAGGATTTTTTTATGATGGTGAATTACTTTATAACTCTTTCCTTTAGTTGGATTTATCAAAGAAACCTTTTTCAGTGGTGCTAATTAACTCTTTTTATTTTTCATTTTAATCTGTATTTTTAGTGCTTAAATGAGTGTCTTTAGTTTTTTAACCTAAATCATTATGATTTTTTTATTTCTCTTAATTTTTTTAGTCATTTGAAGGTTAAGATTAAGTTTTTTATGCATCTTTATTGTAGGATTCTTAATAAGTAGTTTTAGTTTTTTCTCTAGGATATTAATGATTTTAGTTTTAATTTTAAAAATTGGTTATATATTTAGAGTTTAATCCCAATGATTGAACATTTTAGTATTTGGTCTATAATTACTTACCATAACCACCATAAGATTCAATCATTGTTCCACTTTAAGTTATTTTAATATTATTTTCTTACATTATGTATGATCCAGAGGTACCAACGATAGTAGATTTAGACATGTTCTCCTAATATTAGTTAGAATGTCTAGTATTTTGCTGATGTGTTTTATTGTAGGGTACTGATGTATAAGACATGTATTTATAAGGATAACTCAAGTCTTTTTTTTAATTTCAATTCTAATATTATTGTTTTTAATAAGTATAATAATAAATAATTGATTTTACAAATAATATAAATTTAGAAGATATATCAATATTTAATTTATTTTACTAAGGCCTTATCCCTAATACAGAAAATACAATCAATTAATAAGATGAATTACTAATAAATTTATATAGTAAAAAGAGAAAAAATAAAAATCTATTTATTTATATTTCCTTCCAAAACAAAAATCCATTTATTTTAATATAAATTTCTTTTAATAAGCCATCTAGTTTAAAATTAGTGTTGAGCTAATCCAAGTATTTAATTATAATAATCAGATATTAATATTAAGTGATTAATCTTAAAGGAGAAAATAATCTCAACTCTAATATTCATCGATTCTTCTTTTCAATCAGTCTATTTATTATCTCTCTCTCCCTCTAATCCCTTTAAGAATCTAATCAAAAGATATGTTAGAATATCGTCATACTCAGTAAATAACTAAATAAAAGAAGTGTGAGTGAATCAAATATTATCTTGCGTATTTGTTATAATTTCTTAGACTCTATCTATAATTAGAGGTAATTAATTTAGATTAAATATAATCAATTTAATTTCACTTATTTATAACAATTTACCTACCCTATAATTGATTTAAATTACAGATTCATATCTTAATTAAAATTCAAAATAGTAATTAAAAACTTTAGAAATTATCAGATATTTTATTGGAAATTCGAATATATTAAATTGAAGTAAATGAGGTATTTTGAGTTTTTGGATTTAAAAAAGAAATAATTAATGTTGATTTTACATTATACAAAATGATGTAATATCCATTCACACAAATAATAATAATAATAATTATTGTTCTGATCATAATAAGTAATTATAACTCACTCTCTTTTATTATCATTACGCTTGAATTCTATGATAAATAAGATAGATAGCTATCTATAAACTTAAATTAGTAGGTGTAACAAATGAATCACTGAATTCAATCCATTAATCATCATAATTACGACAATAAGTGTAGTGTGCTCCAGAATAGTTACAATATCCTTCTAATTTATACTTTTGATTTTTACAAAATTCTAATTTTAAAAATTCATCACTAATAAGAATATTAGAAAATTCTGGCAGCTTTATGATCAGGAATTTGGGGAATGCAAGGATAGATCTTTTAGTTTTAAAACAGGAGAATTAGTTGCAATTATTACATGAGAGGTTTTAGTATTATTCTCCATAAACAGATGGCTATTAAAGAATATCATCTAAACATTACACATCGATACTACTATCTTTTTCTTCAAAATAACAAATATCTTAAAAATCATCTTTTAGATATTTAAGGCAATTCTAACATTATAGTCCATCAGAAAATATCACTGTAAAGGATTCTTGGAAGGATAAAAGCGACTAATCCTTATCATTTAAATTCTATATCTGTTATTATTTCTCTATTTCATTAGTGATATATGAAAAATAATTAAATAATGTGGTATACGAATCTCCTCCACCTAACTCATGATTTTACATGCTCTTTGAAATCCTTACAAAATACTGCAATTCTTTCAAGTAATTCTAGCCATTTTCTAGCTTTGTGAAAAACTTTTTTAGTAATTATGCAAGATTAGAATCTTATTGGTCAAGAAAAGAAGAATCCAAATAGTCAAAGTGTTTTATTGCTTAAAGAGCAGAATTTATGTAGCAAGTATTTCCTAGATTTTGAATTCCTCTTTTATTAATAAAGTATCTCTAACTTTATTTGATTCCATTTTTGGTATTTATTAGATTATCAATAGGATTAGGGAATATTTTGATATTATTTGAGATTTAGTTGGATTTATTTTTATTCTACTTGATCACCATTTTAGCTTGTTCTACATGTTAATTCTTATCATTATTTGTAATAAATAATTGGGCAATAATTGACTCTTAATTTCTCTATTGAAAAAAGCGTTCACAAAAGAATTTTTTTTATTACTATTTTTTAGAAGATTTATATCTTGAGTTATTGGAGTAGCCATTTTTAAGTTTTTTAATACTGTTTATTGTTTTAAAGATGTCCTCATTTTTTTATTTATTTATTTCCTTAAATTATTTCATCGCTTAATCTTCTTCACTCTCTAGTTATTTTGTAAATCTTTTTAAACAGGATTCTGCTACTCCCATTTAAGGCGATATTTCAATTTTTAATTTGTATTTAAATCATATAATTCTTTCATATATTCCTAACGTTTTTCTTAAATAACAATCTTATTAGCCTACCTTTAAATATTCTTCTAAAAGAAAAGATAAAAGTGATATAAAAAATGAAATAAAGGTGAGATATGAATTGTGCTAGTTAATATTAAATAACTTATTAAATGAAGAAGAATAATACAAATTAATAATAATTTATGTAATAACACAATTATTTAAAATATATTTTATTTTCCTTCAAAAGAAATATTATCTTTATTTATGAGCACGCAAATTGTTTAAGCATAAACCAAAAAAGCAAAGATAAAAAGTATGTATAAAACCTATAAGTATTTTTAAAAGAAATAGCAAATGATAGTTCATCACAATTATTAATTCTTTATTTTTGAAGTAAAATAGAAGGTTTTATAAAGCCTATAAAAGAATTATTTTTTGATAGATACTTAGAATTCTAAGCAATTATCTGTTTTAAATCCATGATTCAAGCTCTAATTAATTCTGGTCATATATTTTATTAAGCTAGAACTTATTAATTGAATATAGGGTTGGGTTATTTGATTATTTTCTAAAAGAAAAGTGTCTTATTTTACATTAAGAAGCTGAAGATTTCATCCAGATAGAAAATAAATCCTAAAATACATTTTTACTCCTATTTTTTATTAATAAGAATTACTAAAGATCTATTTGCAACTTGAAGGTGAAAAAATATTTAAAATCAACAAATTTATTGAAAATATAAAGAAACTAATTGATCATTTCTAAGCTAAAAACCGAAAAGAAGTGTAATTAATTTCCTTATTAATTCACAAAATTATAAAATAAAATTACTCAAAGAAATTAGAATTCAAATAAACTATAAATCTCTTAAAATGTCAAATATTGTATGTTAAGCCTATGAAAGCTATCTTGCCCATGCAGCAAATGTATAAAGTTGTTCATTTTGGGTAGAATTCCATCCCACTGACTAAAATAAATTAGTTGTATTGATTGCTGGAGAAGCTGGTACCATCCACTAAAATGCACTTTATAAAGTTGAATTTACTTTTACAAATGATTATCCCAAAAAAAGGCCTGAGGGAATTTTCTGTACTCCATTGCCTTATCATTGTAACATTGGAGCTGATGGAAAAATATGCCTAGATTACTATAATGCTTGGGGAAGTTCTTATACTGGCTAAACATTTAATCATCTTCTTGAATCTTTGAGTGATCTCGTACATAATTAAAATCCTGATAGTTGCCTTAGAAGTGATATCGGAAAAGAATAAAAAACTGATTTAGCTTTATATGAATAAAAAGTTAAGGCTTAGGCATAAGTTTGTAAAAAGGCTTTCTCTTGAGAATTGACTTTATAATGAATGTATGAATAGAAAATTTAATAAATTAATATTGTATTCATATAATAACTATCTACTTTATTTTGATTTTCACTACTTTTTTACTTTAAATTAAAATCTATATATTAACTCTATGTAGAGATAAACAAAATTCTATGATATCAAATAGTCCCTCTTACTATTTCTTTGAAAAATTAAAAATTCTCTTGAAATAAATTTCAAAGCAAATATTATTTTTTTTTAAATAATTTATTTTAAATTGAATGTAATAAACAAAATTCTATGATATTAAATAGTCCCTCTTACTATTTCTTTGAAAAATTAAAAATTTCAAAATTTTATGTATTTTATTTAAGGAGGGCTATTAATCCTAGAGTAGATATATGGATATTAAGAATGGAACAATTAAAATAAATTACAAATTTAAATATATTGTATATATTAACCATATAATTTTAATAATATTCATTTTTTTTGTAAAACGAAATAATTGGCTTAGTTGCAGCTAGGAGTATCCTTTCCAAGAAAACTTGATTAGGAATCACTGAAATTGTACCATTAGTTATTATATTTAGCTGTATAGGTATAGTGAATGGTAAGATAATTGCTAAATCCTATGACTTAATATTTATTATTATCAATTTATATTTCACTATCAATTAAATTCAATTAAGAATTATTACTAAATTTATTCTACTTCAATTTATTGGCAGGATAATAAATATTTTATTTTTATTAATTGAATATTCTTACGAATATATACTAAGGAGCTTGCTTAATTCTTCTATGAGGCAATAAACGGTAATTTTTGCATTTTTTACATTTTTATTCACAAATTTAACTCTTGTATACAGAAACTGGTTAGATTATTGCTTCATATATAGAACTAGACTCGATACCAATTACATGCTCATAGAAGAAGGGAGATACAAATGATTCTGAATTTTCATACTGCTTGCATTTTTCACACAGCATTCCATCTTCAAATACTAAGACAAAGTTGTTTTCAAATTCTTCCTTCTTTTATTTAATTTAAATTGTTTTATTGATTTCTGTTAATAAGTTGATCAAGCAACCATAAGCATCTCCTCCACCATCCTCATGTTTTTAGTATTCTTAAGATTTTTCAAACACTTTCTTCAATATTTTTTCTTTCAAGTCTTCTTTCTTTTCTGTAAACAAGGCTATCAGATTGGTTCCAAACTAAGAATCTTTTAGAAAACTCAATTTATTGAGGCTACACTCATAAAGTTACCTAATTGTTTAGAGAGCGGTATTAATATAGCAAGTGTTACCAAGATTTTTAAATCCAACTTTAGTTATATTATTATCCTCCATATCAAAGTAATTAGAATTACCAAGTTTTTTCTCATCTTTTTTATTAGATTCTACTTTTTCTTTGTTATTGGTATCGTTTTTAGAGATAGGTTTCTATGATTCTGCTACAATTAATTTTTACTCATCTTTTTTATTAAATTCTACTTTTTCTTTGTTATTAGTTTCATTTTTAGAAATAGGTTTTTATGATTCTTCAATTAGTTTTTTCTCATCTTTTTTATTAGATTCTACTTTTTCTTTCATATTGGTTTCATTTTTAGTGATAGGTTATTATGATTTTATAATTAGTTTTTATTCATCTTTTTTATTAGATTCTACTTTTTCTTTGTTATTGGTATCGTTTTTAGAGATAAGCTTCTATGAATCTTGAATTAGTTTTTTCTCATCTTTTTTATTAGATTCTACTTTTTCTTTCATATTGGTTTCATTTTTAGTGATAGGTTTCTATGATTCTGCTACAATTAATTTTTACTCATCTTTTTTATTAAATTCTACTTTTTCTTTATTATTGGTTACATTTTAAGAGCTAGGTTATTATGATTCTATAATTAGTTTTTATTCATCTTTTTTATTAGATTCTTTTTTTTCTTTGTTATTGGTTTCATTTTTACAACTAGGTTTCAATGATTCTACCATATCGTCTTACTATTTATTTTTATTTTATGTAACTTAAGGTTTTTGTTATTATTAAATAAAAGGCTAATCTTCTTTTTTATTTAGACTTTGATTTTCAGGTTATAATTTCTTCTTATTTTCAACTAATTATTCATTTTCACTAAAAGATTTTTATTAAATATCTTCAATATAAGCCTTAACCTGTATACAATCCTTTTTAGATTAAGGGTTGATATTTTAATTTGGTTTATTTTAATTAATGGTTATGTTTTCTGAAAAACTTTTTAAATTTTTTTTCAATTATTTTTCATCTATATTTTCCTATTTACAAATTAGATTATTCAAATTTTAGTTATTATTGTTTGATATAGTTAAAGTTTTATTCTCATTACAAGTCTTTTAAGAATTTAGTATAGTTTTAATTTCAATATTATCTTAGCTAATATCTATATGATTGTTATCATGACTCTTATGTTTGAGCCCATAGTCATTTTAATTGACTAAAGAATCTAATTTAGAATTAATTACTATACTATTGGTATTTGAATTTGATTGTTATTATATTTATTATTAGTTTTAATTTATTTAAAGAAAATGTATATTTGGTAAATAAGGCTGCTTTAAATTGAGATTATTCTATAATAAAGGTTGGCTGTTAATGTATTTTTCGTCTTTTGTTGGACTTAGACTTTTATACCTAACTTAGAATTATTATTATTAAAAATTATTCTATTATTAATATTATTAAGGTAGGCCGTTAATTTATTATTAGTATTTCATTGGACTTAGACTATTATTCCTAACTTAGGGTTATTACTGTTACTGATTATTCTATTATAAAGTTGGGCTGTAAAGTTATTTTTAGTCTTTCGTTAGACATAGACTATTATTCTTAACTTAGGGTTATTACTGTAAAAGATTATTCGGTTATAAAGTTAGGCTGTATAATTATTTTGAGTCTTTCATTAGATATGGACTATTATTCCTACCTTAGAATTTTTACTGTTAAAGATTATTCTATTTTTAAGTAAGGTTGTTGGTTTATTTTTACTCTTTCATTAGATTTTAACTATTATTCTTAACTTAGGATTATTACATGTTAGTTTAATTTTAGTATTTAATTGGACTTTGACTATTTTTCCTAACTTAGGGTTATTAAGTATTTTATTTCTAAACTACAGTATTAATTGTATTTAAAGATTTTGGCTACGATAACTTAGGTTATTAAGTTTGTACTTTAGGCTAGATAACATTTTTCTTTTCTTCTATTTTGGTTAATTTATTTTATTTCGTCACTTATTATACTATTTAATCGTTTTTATGACCATTTTTTTTAGATATATTTTTATCATCTTTTGTTGTAGAATGTTCTCTATTATTAAATTTTTTAGTTTATGTTGATTATTTAAGATTATTTTAGAAACTCATTTATTTATTTATTTATTAGATGCTTTTTATTATTTATTATTTTGTTTTTTTTCTTCAATAATTAATTATTTTTATTATCTCAATTTTTAACATAAGCTTAAATATTAGAAGGGATGTGTGATATTATGATAGGATTAATTAAAGTAAATTCTAATACAATTCATATTATCCTTTATTAAAATATAATTTTAAAATACTTATTATTAAAGTTTTTATAATTGTGCTATCTTGGATTAAAATAAGCTTAAAAAGAAAGGGAAAATCCTACCCGTTAGTAAATTGATAACTCTATTCATCAATAGAAGGATTAATAAAATCAATCAATAGAGAAAACTCAAATAATCTAAATACAAATTATATCTTAAGTATTTATTCCTTTAATTAGATTTCTTTTCATATATTTGATTTAAATGATTTTAAAAAATAGAAATAATAAGATGAATCAAGCATATTTTACACAAGTATCTCAAAACAAACAGGTAAAAAGAATTTTGCTAATAAAGAGAGACAAACAAACAAACAAACAGGCAAGATTATATAGGATAAATATGAATGAAATAATCTCTACAGCAATTAATAAAAAATTATAAATTTTACTTTTATTAAGTAAGGAAATATATTATTCAATTAATCTTTTGCAGAAGTACATAATTAGCTGAATCCATACTTGGAGAGGAAGCTTCCACAGTAGAGTCGTTGTATTTAATCCATTTTCCTTAAATATTTAATCCTGTATAGTAGTAGTGAGAACCTGTATAACTACATACACCAATAATTTTATATTCATGCAAAATTCCATTACTAGTTTAGCATTCATAATTTTAATGAAATTCATAAGAGTATTCACTTCTCTACCCATATTTTGATCGAGTGATTAATCGAATTATCATAAATTCGGGTAGATATGTGAACATTTTTCTTGGTTGCTGATAAGAATCAAACCAACATGAATTGCATTTTAAAAATTTTGATTGATTATAAACTGATTTTGGTTAAAATGCTTCCTAAATGGAGGATGCTTCACATCCTATTTCTTCATTTTTAAAGAAATAATAATCATCAGTTTCTTTAGTTCTAAAAGTTTTGCAATGAGAACACTCTAGACCATCTTATGAATTAAAAATGAATTTCTTATTAAACATAGTTTATGAGGATGAAGTATTTTTAAACTCTTCTATAAAATTTAATAAAGTGGAATAAGAATCTCCTCCAAAATGAGTGTGTTCTTGATATCTCTTAGAAATTTGTTTCAAATCTACTAGGATTGATTTAATATTATCTTATCTATCCATTCTTTCATATAAATCTTTCAATTTTTTACCAAAGAGAGAGGAATCAAAGAAGGAAGAATCTCTTTAGTATATTTATCTGAGTGCTTATAAGGCTGAGTTGATGTAACATGAGGATTATAAATTATAAAGACCACCTTTCATAACTGATTATTAATAAAAATCATAATTATTGTGGTAGGAAGTGTTTTCTTTTTAGTCAGGCTTCTTATATTCTTCTGGTTGATATTCTTTAGTTTATTTCTTATCAAATATTGAAATTAATAAATAATACTTATCAGACACATTTATTTTTAAAGATGTAAAGCATAGTTATTCTTAAAGCATTGTTGTTTCTATTATTACTTCAAAATCTTACATGAAATTGTCTTCAAGTAATAGACTCCATAATTCTGTGAAGCACTTCATTTCATTATTTAAGAAATTATGCTTAGAAAAGTTAAAATAATCCTTAATTTAAATAGTTATTTTTTAATATAATTGATATCTTATCTTATCTTATCTATAGGATTTATCCAAAAATGACAAAATAAATATAAGAATCCTATTAATATTTTAAGACTGTGCAGGTATGATATGTTTACTTTCTTGATTATTATTATTTTTCAAAACATTGTGTTGTGATTTGGAGAGCGGCTCAGTATCTCCATCATTTCCTAAAGGATTATGTATATAAGTATTCATTATATTTATTAGATTTTTAAAAGTTTAGGTTTAATAAATTATTAATATTTTAATTCAAAATGAAAGGTTTTGTATTGTAATTAAACTGTGTTATTTTATTATAAATTAGTGAAATTGCTTGCTTGCTTGCTTCCTTATATTGATGAAATTCTTTTTATAAAAGCAGTATCCTTAAAGATATTATAAAAACTATATTCTATATTTGAGAGCATAAAGGAAAATCCTTTATTACTTAAATAATATTATTCTTCAACGGAGATTGATGAAACTAATAATATTTTGTAAAAAATCAATCTTCATTTTAAGTTTTTTCTTTTCTAGGTTAAAATCATTTAAGAGAGCTATCAGAACTCCCACAATATTTTTTTCTATTATTACTTTTTTTAGAAATTTGAAATTATCAAAAGAAAAAAGAAGGGGTAGGGTTGATTATTTTTTAAGATAAAAGATGATCAATAAATAGATAATCAACTTTAAATTCTAACATATTTCAGAATTAGTTAGACACTTATCTTGATTTACTAATCAAAAATCCCCACAAAAAATCAAGTCATTGTAAACTAAAGATTGATTAAAAATTGAAATACTTTTAATAAAAGTATAACCTAGATTGATCGCCGCTAATTTAATAATCTAATTCTATTTTTTCTCAAAAGTAATAGTATTTATGTTTAATATCTCTTAATATTTACAATAATTACATAAGCGAATTACACAAAATTTTGTGGTAAATAGTACATTCATAGTTTAATGTAAGTGGATTGATTTTGTTACAAGCTTTGCCTAAAAATTATAACTAAAATAGCTACTTTCTATTGCAATTTTACTTTTTATTCTTTTATAAATTTTAGAAATACTTCATTTGAAGGGTAGAAGACATAAAAATCAAGATAGTAGAATGGTAGAAAATATGATTAAAATTTGCATCCAGAAATTAAGAAATGGAAGTAACAATTTGAGAAGATGAGGGTGAAAATTAACTAAAAACCTTCCTCTTAAAATTTGGAATAAAAATGAAATTATGGTATAAAGTGCTAACCATTAAAATGTGTTTGTTTATAGAGTATCGATAAATAAATAAAATAATAGTGTGCTATATTATTTATGATAACAATAAATACATTAACATAATACACACAATATTTACTAAAATCATTGATTGATGATGTATTCATATAACTTTTAAAATTAAGTTCATTTTTACCAATTTTTATTTCAAGAGGATATTTATTTTTTAAGGAGAAGATAAATAGCCTACTGCAGACTTGGGTTAGGTTGTTAAGACACTAAGCTATCATTAAAGGTATACCAATTTTCATAAAATTTTCCTGTGTAAGTGTAATGACAGCCTGTATATGTACAGAATCCTATAATTTCATAGTATTTTTTCTCTTCCTATTTTTGATCAAATTCAATTATTTTATTTATACCCAACACTTTACCTCTTTTTGATTGATCCTTTGGCAATTTTACTACCATAAATTAAGGAAAATATTTAATTCTTCTTTTTGTTATGAAGAGGCAATTCTTTTTACAGCTAGAGCAATATTCACTTAAGTTATTTTCACCATAAACTGATGTGAAGCTGGCTATTTATTCATACGATTAAATATCTAGACTGCTGTCCATTTCTTCAAATAGACAAAACTCTTGGTGATCTTCTTTGTAAAATGTATAGCATTAACAACATTATAACCCATCCTAAAATATCAATGTGAAATACTTTTAGAAATCAGAAAGACCAGATAGGTTTTCGTTAGTGTTAAGTTAAGGCTACTCTTTAATAATCATGTTTAAGAAGTTAAATAATGTTACATAAGAATCGCCACCACCAGCTTCCTGTTCCTAAATTGTTTTAGAAATAGACACAATTTAGGAGAGTTATGAACAACAATCTTATTCATCTTCTAAAGCTTCAAAGAATTCTTTTAATTGATTGGAGAATTTAGAATTTCTTTAATTTAAAAATTAGGGCTCAATAATTTGCATATGTCTTAGCACCTGCAATGCTGAGTTTATGTAGCATGTATTACCAAGATTCTTCAATCCTTTTTGTATCTAGATAAGTGACTTCTTTGCTATTTTAGAAGTGTTCAGATTTATTAATTCTTCTACTTTCTGTTATAAATTAGATATGATCTGATCTTTCTTTTCAAGCTCTTATTTATAGGACTGTAGTTCTACTACCTATTATTCTAGCAATTATCTTAAGGCATCTCTCTCTAATTAAATGTCTTTAATTTCTTTTTAAAGCTCACCAATTTTATTTTTGAGAGATGTTTTTTATTCCTCTAAATGGTCTAAGTAATAGAAATAGCATTACTAAGCGAAATAGCATACCAAAAATACCATTTATCTCGTTTTTTCTCCTCAGTACAAATTTTGTGCTCTGAATATTTTATTCCTTTCAATTTATTATTAAAAAATGAAAGAAAGATAATAGGTATTTATTTTAAATAAATAACAACACAACAGCAAGTAAAAAAAATAAATCATATAAAATTTAAAGTCTCTTATGCATATTTATACAATAATTTATCCCATTTTCACTTCTAAGAATTTTAAATGGAAAGGAGAATCTTCAAATTCTATAATATATATAAATCTTTTCAGAAAATATTTTATGAAAATTATTGATTTGACATCAAAATAATGTATAATTTAATACTGATTGGAGTTTCTAAGCAAATATACATATATTATTTTTCAGGTTAATTTAATAAATTATAATAGTATCTGTAAATAAATAGGAAATTCTCAAAAGAAATATGTTTAAGCTACAACGAATCTTGCTTATTTCTAACTTTAAATATTAAATTGCTTTATTTCAATTATTGAACAGAGTTAAATATCTCAAAGTCTTTTAGTTAAGAAACAAAGAGAGTAGTTAAGATTTGGATCCACTTTTGAAACATATGAATCATTAAAAAGAATCCATTAATTGTTAAATTTGGCTGTGTATGTATAGTGGCTTCCAGTATAAGTACAATATCCAATAATTTCATATAATTTATATTCGTTTCCTACCAACAAAGGTAGCTTATCATTAACTAAGCCATTATTTTACTAGATTGTTTTGGAAGGAAATTTAACTATCAAGTATTTAGGAGAATTTTTCAGTGTTTTACAAGTCATTAACAATTATTATTTTTTGCATGTTTGGCATTTTTATCTTAAGAAGTTTTTTCCATAAACTGATTTAGGGAAACACATATCCTCGATTTAATTAACATCTATACTACTTTGCACTTCTTAAAAGAATTAAAAATCCCCTCGATTTTGAAGGTCATATTTTTAGCATCTTTAGCATAATAGACCATCATTCGAGACTATTGAAAAATATTGTTAGAATCTAGATAACTATCCATCTTATTTAAAGTTGACCTCTTTTGAAATTATATCAAGGAAATTAAGAAGAGTAACATAAGAATCTCCACCATTCTATTTGATATGGTTTTAGCTTGATCTTGAAACTTATATTATTTCATTCAATTCATTATCTATTTGTTCTCTTCTATCTAGCTTTTAATAGAAACTAGTGAGCAGATTAGCAAATTTTGATTTTATATTTAAAAATCTCTCTTCTAAGTAATAGATTTGTTTGATCAATTAGAGAGTTGAATTAATAAAGCAAGTATTTCCTTTGTTAGGAATGCCATAGAGGAAGATTAATTTTGTGTTTGATTCTATATAAAAATAAAAGATTTAACATAAAACTAATAAGAAAAAATAATTTAATTTACAATCTTCAAATAAATCAAAAACGGAGCTCTGATTTTGATAAATAGAATTGTTTTTTTGACATTCTATTTATCTAAAACTATCTTAAAAATTCTCTTCTTATTAATGTTCGCTATTTCTCTTATTGACTAATTATTATTGAGAGGGATTAATAATAGTAACTATTTTTTTCTTTTTATTTCTACTTTGGTCATCTATTTGACTCTCTTCGCTATCTAAGAGCATTCTAAATTTATCGTATTTTTCATAATTTCGAGAAGATGTTCTAAATATAGGCTCTTTGACACCTTTTTCTCTTCCTTAGCAAATACCCATTTGAGAGTTAATAATTGTATATTAATTAAATAAATATTTATTATCATGCTAATGATTATTTATTATATATTCAATTTCCATGGTATTTGTTTGTTTCTTTGGTTTCCTAAAAATACTTGAATCAATTAGGCTATGCATAGTTAGAATTAATTATAATATCTCACTTAAATTAGTGTAAATCCAAGAAAATAAGAAATGTTACACATATTATTTAAAGAAAAATGTGGAGAAACCCTTCAAAATTTATGACATAAAATAAACTAGATGCATACTGATTTAATAAACTAAATAAAATGAAAAGATATCATCCTAAATAATTTAGGAATTTTTTTTCTCTGCAATCAATTAGATGATTCATATTCCGCTGTCTAAACTGAATTAGTCACAAAGTTATCGTTATTAGTTTTGACAACTCTAATTGTAATATTATAATATAATTCTGAATATTTTTCCTAAAATGATTACTTACAGTCTAATCAGACACTTAACGAATTTTATAGAATACTTCTAAGTCCAATACTTCTTGATTTACCAAAATATTTAAAATTTTGGTGGTGTTAATTAGATTAAAATAAAGAATTAATTGATGGTAAAATCTAATTTTGATATTTTGCTACTATTATTGTTAACTCATCAATTAATTAAGTTGGTTATAGACGTAAATAAAACTCATCTTAAAAAGAATTTAACAATTATTCAGTAACATAATTATTAAAATCTTACCCCATTATAAAAAAACAAAAAATAGACTAGAAAGCTAATATTTACTAAAGAGTTCAGGGGAATTGAATTTCGAATAAAATATTAGATTATAGATAGATAATCATAAGAAATAAGATATATATATATACCTTTCTTCTTGTTTTTATCATTAATAACAATGAGCACTAAATATAAAATACAACTAATATTAATAATCTAACCAGATTCAAAATAGAATAAATTATTGACTTCTAAAAATATTATGCTTTTTTAAGTAATAATCCTGCTACTATAAAGAAAGATTTTAAACTTAAATATTATTCTAATTAATTTCTCTGGGGTTAGATTGTAAAATACTAACTTTGTGTTGAGCAATAAATCTAATTTATTGATCTGATAAAATACCCTATCTGTAAATCAATTATTTTTCTCCAAATCAATCAAACAAATACCACCAAAAATACTTTCTCTAAGAGGTGTAATAAGAAAATTTAGAATTATTTAAAAGAAGAGATTAGATTAAATTACATCATTTTTCATGTCAATTTTAAAAAATAAATTACTTATTTATAATACGTATTTTCCTATGAATTCACTTTGAAAAATATGTATTAAGTAAGTTTCTATATCTTAGATATTCTAATAACATATATATTATTATGTAAAGTAAATTCTTTTAATGGTATATTATTATAGAATATTTTTTTAAAGTGGTTTTTTCCATCCTTCATTTGATTATGGTATTTATGTACCTATGCATGTAAATATTAATGAATAAAGTCTTTATTTACTCTATATAAGATATTATGATATATTTATTAGTTTTATAAAACATAAATAATATCAATAAACATCTGCTTATACTTATGATAGAAGCAAGTAATACACATTTTGAAATAGATTATTTGTTTAGAAGACATAACTATCATTAAATTCTAACCATTTATCCTTATAATTTGCTGTATATGTATAGTGATTATTATTATTGTAGCTACAATATCCAACAATTTTATATTAATGATCTACATTCTATAATATATCTTTTATTTCTATCACTTTCTCTTTGTATGAGTTGTCAATCTTTTGTACATTCTCTCCATTAAATTTTACTATTATTAATTGTGGAAATAAGGATATCTATCTCTTTAATTCAAATTCTGTATTAGAATTACATAGCTCACAATCAGCTAATATTTTAGTAGGCTCTCCATAAATTGAAGGGAGCAAAGTGAGTTATTCTATATGTAAAATATCTATACTAATATCTACTTCTTCTACAAAAACTATATTCTAATACTCTTTTTTGAGATAATTATTACATTTCTTACAAGCAAATCCATCGTAAAATCTAAGGGTGTAGAGATTTTAAAACTCTTTTATTTCATTCATTCCTCCTTATCTACATTCTGAAGTAACTTCTTAGTTTATTTTGGTTAAGAAACTAATTGCAATTTAGTAGCTATCCCCTCCATCTCTTTCATGAATATTTAATGATTTTGAAAAAGTGAGTAGAGAATTCAGTTCATCCTATAAATCATTTTTGGACTAAATTGCATCCAAAATTTTTTGTAACTGAGTAGAAAATGCTGATTTGGGATGATTTAATAGATTTGGGTTTATAGAATTCATTTATATAATCAATTAAAGCGCAGCATTTAGATAGCAAGTATTTCCTAGGTTTTCAATTCCTCTATGTTGTAAATGATCTCTTTTTAATTTTTTGGATTGGTACATTTAGTATTTTAAATATTTAATAAGATAAACAGATACCATTGAAAAGAAAATAAGTTTTTTCACCTTCTCCTTTTAGATAAATTTCAGAATAAATAATAAAATTCTTAGAGACATTTCCCTTTTTAAATTTTGTTTTGTATTGTTATGATGTATAGTTGAAATCAAAAGTTTATTGTATCAAGTTTGATTATTTTTTTGATTAATAATAAGATTGATTCAATCTCCAAATTTCCAATTGATAAATGTGTTGAGATACATATCATAAATTTTTACTTTTTTAATTCTAATTGTTAAAAAAATCTTTAAGTGGATATTCTAATAATATCTCTCTGTTTAACAATAATGGATGGAATAAGTATAATTTGATTACATTTATTCAAATAAAAAATTGAATTCCAAAACTACTAAAATAATACATTTATTATAAAAAAACAAACAAAAAAACTTTACTTGCAAATAATAATTTTAATAAACCTATCAACCAACCAATCTACAAATTAACTTTAAAAATATAGATAAGGAATTATCTTTCTCTCAATTCTTTAAATAAAGCAAATGGATAGCCAGATTTAGATTTAGACTAGTACTGTAAACTAAAGAATCGTTATATGTGATCCAGCTTTAATTTTCCTTAGCTGTATATGTATAATGGGACCCAGAATAATTACAATATCCTATTAATTCATAACTAATTATATCTCTTAGCCCAGAAGTGAACTAGATCTCCTAACATTTACTCTCATACAGAGTAAAATTTCTATTTGAAGGAAATTTAACTATTAAGAATTCAGGATAGAATTAAATTGCTTTTATTGCCCTAAAATTTGTGTATTTGCTACAACTTTTGCAGAAATATTTTCCATTGCAGTCTTAACCATAGACAGATTCAATTTTTGTTACTTAATCAAAATTCTATACATCTAAACTGCTATTAATTTCTTCAAAGTAAGGACAGTCAACATTTTCATCTGTTAGATATTACTTACATTTCTGGCATAACATTCCATCTCCATATTTTATTGAGAAAATTTATTAGAATTTAGAGAGGGAGGTGGAGGTAGTTGATGATTAACTTTTTGATGTTTGACTAATAATCAATTCTAGGAATTTATATGCAGTTAAATAAGAATCTCCACCTCCCATTTCATGAGTTTACATACTCTTAGATTACTGAACTATTTTTTAAAGCTATTTATCTACATTGTAGCCTAAATCTAATTCTTCGAAGAATATTTTTAATTAATTTGCAAACTATGAATTCTATTAATCTAGAAATTTAGGGTTAATCTTCTACATTTATTTCAGCATTTAAAGACCAGAATTAATGTAGCATGTGTTCCCTAAATTTCTTAATCCATATTAATTCTATTTTAATCCGTTTTAATTGAAGAAAGTACTATTACTTTTAATTAGAATTCTATTTTATTATTAATAATCTTAAAAGATATTAAAATTTTCTTTTTTCTTTTACTCAAGAGTAACCTTTGTAACAGGACTACTTAATTTATTTTCCAAAATGTAGTCTTCAATTGAAGCTTTACTAATACTACTTTTATTTTCTATACTGTTTTTTACAGATTAATTTAATTTTTCATTTCCAAAAGATCTTTTGATTAAAGTTTCATTCATAATAATTTAATTTTTACCTTATTGAGTATCATTTATCTCTTCAGGATCTTCCACTGAACTATTATGGCTATTTACCCTTTTTTAAGCAATTGGTTAAGTCAATTTGATTCCATGTTATAAGGCTTTTTAAATTTTAATGCTATCTCTAGTTTCTAAGATGCTTTAAAATCTTTAACATTGGGATTCGATTATTCCTTTAAGAAATTCACTTTTTGGCTATGATTTTGATTGATATCTAGAATTTTTCCTTTCAAGCAAACCCTAACTTTTTTAACTGCGATTAGAATTCAATCTTTAAAGTATATCTTATAAAGGTTCTTTATTTTAATTAGATCCACACTATCTCTAATTATTAAAGTTAGTTTCTCGAGGTTTATTTGCACTAATTCTAGGGTCCTCTTATATAATTGAATTATTAGTTATTTTGTTTTAATTAGGAATAATCTTTGAATTTTACTAACTTTCTTACATTTTTGGTTAATTATTTTGTATTTTTAGTAAACTATTATTTACTTTTCGTTTATTTTCGGATCCACTTTTGAGTTTATCACAAATACGGGTAAAAAATCCAAGACACATCTTTGATTTTTATTTTATTTTAAATTGGTATTTGAAAATTGTAAATTAAGTGTTTATTAATTATTTATCTAAAAGAATGTAATTGCAAACAAAATTTTTATATCTTTTTGATGACTTAATAACTTTAGAATTAATTACATGCCACCAAGAACCTTACCCGTTTAAGCATTTAAGAATAAAAAAGAGTAATTATTTTGTTTATAAAAAAGTAGAAAAAATAAATTACATTTAAAAGATGTCTAAAATTATTAGATAATATTAGAATTTTCAATTAAAACAATTTTGATACATACCGTTTATAGATATTTTGCTTATCATTTTGTTTTGAGTAATCTTATCGTCTATCCAATATTTAATTATTAAAATATCATCAATAATTTTCATAATTAATTAAAAAAATAAAAAATTAATTAACAAATTATTAGTTAAAGAATGGATTAGATTTAAACTTTGAGCTCTCAGCCTTGCCAAAAACATCCTGATAATAAACTGCTCTTCTTATATATGGCAAATGAGGATAGAAATAGACTAATTTGCGACCAGTGCTTTATTGAAAATTAAAATCTCAGAAACACACTTTCTTTAGCAACTATAAAAGCTTGTAAAGATGACTATATCTTTACTAATTGGCCTCCCTTGAACGATAGCTCTATGCTTCATGAACTTTCCAAAATATCTAAAATTTAAGAAGCTAATTTACTAGAATAAATCAACTCTATTTTCGATGAAATTAAATAAGAAGTTGTTATTAGTTTAGAAGTAAAGAAGAAAATAGCTCTATAATAAGTCTAGGACAGCATTTTTAGCAACTAATCTCTGATAAATTAATACAATAAGATTTCTGGAAAATAGTTCCTTAGAGATCTTGTATCCTCATTTTGTGATAATCAGTAGCAATTCAATGAAAGGATAAATAATTTTATAAGAGAAAAATATTAATAATAAAATTCAAATTCGAAAATCCTTGCTAGCTACTTAAAATAATATTAAAATTACTAAAATCAGTTTTAACTTTCAAATTACACTGAATTCAAAGATAATTTAATTAAATCTATAAGCGATTTTCAAATTCTTCCCAATCTTAAGGAAAGAAAAGAACCAGAAAGGTAATAAAAGAAAGAACCTAGCTTATAGTAATCTTCGTTATATAAAAGTATTCTCGATTTCTCTTAATCTCAATAAATAGAAGAAATTAAAACTGATTTAGACTAAATCTTATACAGTCTTCTTATAGAAGATAATAGAGATAATTTGTATACATATAGTACTTAAGATAGTAAGAATATGTATAATCAGCCATAAGATAAGTAAGCATCAGATGTCTAATCTATTAACGATTTAATTAATTTAAAAGAAAAAGAAACCCCTTAAGATGATTTAGGTAAAATTCATTAGATAGCAAATATAAACTGACTATTTACTATTAAATTTAAATGTAATAATTAATAACCACAATTTTTTAATATATAAAAAGTAATTGACTCTCGTTTTTTTGGAACATCAGTCTTAAAAGATATAAATATCTAGGATTCTATTACTATTACTGAGGATGAAGATGGGTAACTAATCTAAATTAAGAAAGAATAAAATGTTTTCGGATGTGCTTACTTCAAATATGACTTAACCCATTCTTAGAAATATGTTTTCAGATTTAAATTCGATCATCATCCTAAGGATTATCTAATTATAGGTTTATATGAGAAAGAAAACATTGAAACCGACTACCTCAGTTGTAATCATCTAGGTAAAGCATTTGGCAAAAATTATTAGGATTATTGCACTTAAATAATTAAAGGATAGGATATGTGGGATTTAGATGATAATCAAATTATAGAAATGAGAGTTGACATTTCTAATTAGCTTATTCAGTTTTTGGACTATCCTGAATATAAGAATATCAATTAAATTAATAGTGAATTCATTATAAATTAATAACATACTTATTATTTTGGAGTTGAGATTGGAGATGTAGATAAATTTACAACTACTATTGATATTCTTTGCTTTAAAGAATTAGATTCATTTGTTTGAATAGATAGAATGAATGAACAAGTATGTTAATGATAAATATTAAAGATTATTTCTTTAATTTGCAATGATAATTTATTGTATCTTTATTATTCTAACTATTTTATGTTCCATTCTTATCTTGTTTTTATCATTTTATTTTTAATCAAGATTTTAATAATTTTAACAATCTTTTATTTTATAAAATGTGAATACCAACCAATGGCATCAAGTTTTAAAATATCTTAATTCTATTTTAAAATCTTAAATATTTTCAATTATTTTTCTTTTAAAAATTACTTTTATAAAATAACAATAAAATATGAATTATTTAATCTTTTCTAAATATTAATACTAATTAGAGAATACCCTCTTTTTATTATTGTTGCATCTTCAAAATTATTGCTGCTATTTTGTTCCTCTTCGACCCATCACTAAAAATTATTAAAAAAATTATCTGGCTACTTTATTTGAAATATCTATTTTGATTTTTAGGGATTTAATTATTTAAGCATTATATATTACCATAAATAGATTTATATAATGAATCAATTCAACTAATTTAAATTAAATATTAATTTTTTCAAAATATTAGTTGCTATTTTTAGTTAAATAAATCATGAACAGCAGCGAATTATGAAATGAATGGGATGTTATTATTTAAATAAAGTTTAATAGAATATCAATTTGTTTAACTATAGCTTACTTTATTAAATGAAAGGTAGAAATTTTTGGTATTTAAGTAAGTTTGAAAGACACATAAATAATAAATAAACATGTAAATTACTACAATTAATGGATTTTCTTCAGAATACTATCACTAATAGAGCAACTAAGGATGATAATGCAGTAAAAATAATACTTGAAAAAGAACAAATGGCATAAATATTAATTGCTTCTTAAGTCATATTTTCATTGCAATGAGTTGGGGCATTCTCCTTCTTACATTCTTCTATTAGGTAATCATATTTTTTGTCTATGCAAAGTAACTCTAAACATTAAGCCTTTCCTGTAACTTATTAATTGCATACATCATCATTATTACAATTAACTAAAATGCATTAATCGCTTCCATTTTTGGTAGGGTCAGAGGTGGATAAGCCGAAACTTAATAAGGCTAAAAAGAATAATATACTTAAATTTTTCATTTCTTTTCTTTTGGTTTCTATTTTATTTTTTTTGTTAAGTTATTTATTAATTGAAATGATGAGAGATAATCACTTAATTACTTATCTTTTTCTACCTTTATTAAATTTGCACAAATGTAAATTATTTTTATTAACTCAAATTAAAGTTATACATGAATATGATTGAATACCAGTAATAAAGAATTGTGTTAAAATTCATTCATACTTATTAAAAATAGATGGACGTAAATTCTTTTCTTTTTTTCATACTCTATTACAAACTTATTATTTTCTATCTCTAAACATAAGATCTCACTTTTTGAACCACTAACTAAGAATTGAGCAATACTATTAATCCAATAATTTCTATAATAATAATACTTCTCATTATCCTCTTATAAAAACTTTATGTTATAGTATGATTTTATTATATTTTTTATCAGTATTTTTTGGTATTCATGTATTTCAATATGAGAATTATTGATTATTTTATAAATGGCTAAGCTATTTTAGTTTGTTTTAACACTTTTGGTAAATGAATCAATTTTATAATTTAGCATGATTTATTACCTAGTTAGAAAAATAAAACAAATTTTTATAATTTATGGATGGTCGGTCTTCTATGAAAAATAATCATAGAATAATAGCATTAGTCTATTTGAATGTTACTTGTTTTTGCTTAACTAATAATAAATCTGTTAAAGTTTGATAACAATATTCTATTCAAGATAATCAAATGATTTATAAAAAATGAAGGAATGTACATCTAAAATTTTAGAATTACCCATTAAAAATAAATTAATATACAATTTGCCTATTCAAATATGCCTTAAAAGTAAAAATTATTTTATTTTATTAAAGTATTTTTATAATTTAATTAGCTTAATAAGTAATTATTTTAATATATTTATTGAATTTCTTACTATCATCTTCTTAAGTTTTTATCATGTAATTAAGATTATTTAACTAAAAAATTATAAAAAAGTTAAAGGATTAATTAATTAAATAAATAATGTTGAAATAAATACCATGATAAAATATTTTTAAAAATAAAAGAATAAAAAATAATAAAACAATTAATTTGAACAAAGCTTCTTAGAAAACTACTTGATATATTACTAAATTTCGATTCTACCAATTTATAAAAGATCTTCCGCAATTTATCAAAATTGAGCTAGGGTAATCTAAAATAGCTAAATGCATTATATACATATGCATTATTCCACGCTGGTTTTGACTAGAAATGCTTGATTGATTATAATTCGAAAATGTTAACTCTTTAATATCATCTAACTATTATTGAAAATATAGGCTTTTATTTTAAAAAAGAGATTGATAATAACTAAATATTTTGATTTTACTAATTATAAATAGAATCCTTTAATAAGATCACTTATCACATCTTTATCAAATATTTTAAATTGTTAAAAATAATTGATAAGGGATTTCTTAAACAATCTTTAGCTATTAAGTTGATTAAAATTAGATTAAATATTAAATTTTTTGAAAGTATTATGAATTGCAAACTTTATTTTATCAAATTAAATTAATTAGTTTTAGATGTTAAACTAATTATTATTTAAAAATTCATAATGAATTCTTAATAAAATAATTATTAGATAAATACTTTAAATATAATTCTAAACTTTAAGTTAATTATATACATTATATTTATCTATTTTTTAATTATTCTGATTAATAATAAATTGAAAGAATAGTATAAGATCAAAGTTAGATAAAATATTAATAAATATTTAAAAGCTTATAATATTATTCATAGTGAAGAAGTAGAAACCTATTATAATACTGGTAATTATAATTTTAGTAGATATTTTTCAAATCAAAATAGAAAAGAAAAGGCAAATAATAAGAATGCTAAATGATCTTAATACTTTTGCTGATAAACATGATTTATATGCATTCAGTGATATTTAATTTAGGCCTAAATCACAGTTAGTATTTGTTTTCATACATTATCTTTTTATAGTATCATCTATAGTATTGTAGCATTGCCCTATAATACAACTAAATTTGGTTAATACTTAAAGTAAACATTCTTATTATGACTCACATTTCTCAAACAAACAATCAGAATTCATTACATCTGCTTTAACTATAGATAAGCTAAGTAAATTTAAAAATATAAACCAAAATAGGCTATTCATTAGCTAACCTAAGTGATTATTCTTCCTTAGCTTTTCCTATTATTTTATTTGGAATATCAATTGTTTATCTGATAAAATCAAGTTATATAGTTTTATAGCCTCATAAAGCTCTAATCTAATTTTAAAAATGGTTCATAGTAATTTCAGGAAAGATGGTATTATTGAAAGTTAATTCTGGCAAATTTTTTAATAAATTTAGAAGAATCTTAGAACAATATTTGTGTAAGAGGCAAAGTAAATTTAAATTACTTGATTATTTTACAATTTCAAATAGTAATCAGGATATACTCCCTAAATTGTTTAATAATATTTCAGGATTATCCTTCAATAAATCAAACTTAATTTAATTAGTTATTAAAAATCTTTAATTATTGGATTTTTCAGTTTATACACGCTTTACTTAATTTTTAAATGGAAGTAAATTACTAACCTTTTTAGGTGTAAGTAAAACTAATAAAGATAACTACTTTAGAATTGTTATTTTCCATTAATTTCCTAAATAGAATCTAAAATTTTAATCAATTAATATCTATAATATACTTTACAATTTATTATTAGGTTTAAATTTTAATTTTATCATTAAAATATGATATTAAATTAAATTTAAAATAGTAAAATAAATGAGATCAAATCTAGATAGCATTTTTAGCAACTTGCCAAGGTTTCTTCTGATTTATTTTCATCACATTCATTACTTATGAAAATGCATTCATATAATTTAACATAATCATCTTTTAATTAGGCACATTTTGATTCTTAGCAATCTACCTTATTTTGAACTTATAAAATGCAT
>JH651225.1:1184288-1200922 GCA_000260095.1 Tetrahymena borealis
GTATTATAATACAAATGGTGATTAGTATAATAATTTATGAATTATCTATCAATTATCTATAATTTTATTTCCAATTAAATTCATTTTATATGAATGAATGAAAACCGTTTCATTTTTGATCATTATTTGAACATATTTATTTATTTGTTAATAAGGGTAAATCTAATAATTATTTGTAAATTACAGTAATAAATAGAGTTAGTTACCCTAAACTTACATTTTCTTATATTACTATTACCACTCATTATATTTATTTGCACTCTTCTAATAATGAGTTTATGAATATGATATCTTCTAAGATATAAATCAAATAAATAAATCCAATACGCATAAATTTATTTACTAACTTTTTTAATGTTTTTATATCATGTTTTCATTTCACATTTTATATATTTTTCTTAAAGTATATCCTTCCATATTGACCTTTTTAATAAATTAAAGAACCCAATAAAAACTATAAATTTACTCTGTATACAATAATGAGTATCAATATTTTTTTGAACTTAATAAATTAAGTAAAAGTAAATTTAATGAAACTTTAGTTTTGTCTATCTTTTTTATTCCATTACTGGATAAATAATTAATTTGTACTATAACCAATCAAAATTATACTTTTCACGATTATTAATCAAAATTATACTACATCGATCATTTATTAAAAAGAATTATTTGTTTATCATTTCTATAACAGTTTTAGCATATTTTTATATAAAATAAGTATTTATAATCTATCGTTCAAGCTTACCTAAATTAATTTAGGATCTCTCAACTATTTTAAATTTGTTTCTCATTCTGTAATTGTGAACTTCACTAAACAAACAAACAAACAAATAAATAAAATATTAGAATTAATGTGTAAAGAAATGAATGCAATAGTAAGTAATAAAAAAGTTAGTTATTATAGTATTATTTTAGAACTTGATTTTAATTGAATTCTTTACCTTAAAATATTTTCTATTTTAAATCTTCTCCTTATTTATATTAACTTTGCAATTAACTAAATAGTCACTCATTTTTATTAATCATTCATTTTAATAATTTGAATTATGAGGATGGGAGAAGCAAAATTTATTTATCGTTTGAGATTAATCCATATCTAGTTGTTCAGTATTTTATTAGATAAAAGAGTTCAATTGATATAACTTTTAAGAAGTAAAATTACTAGGTTTAAAACTCAAAAATTGCTCATTATTATATTATTCATATCTTTTTTCATAGAGAAATTATCTATTCATATCTATTTATTTCTATTTCCTAATATTAATTCCCTTTCAAAATGAATCTTCGTGTATTTTTTACATTTAAGAAACAATTAGTATTTAATATATTTAGTGACGAGTGTATTTAAATTATTTTAAGAATAAAATAAATAAGCAATGTATTTTTATCTTTTTATGTACTTGTCAATTTGTCAATGTGTATAATAACTCATAATTTACAGTATTAGCTCCTAACATTTAGGTAGATTAAGCTATTATCATCCTTATTTACTTTTATTTTTACTAGAAGTTGTAGAGGTTTAAAAAAATTACCATACTAAATATTAAGTACTTTAATTATAAAAAATACTCGGCCTTAATTATTTGTAGAGTTTTATAGTAACTTTATTAATAATAATTCCTAAATTGAAGGTAGTTCTTAATAATGTTCTAAAAATTTAAAGAAAAATAAGGGTATATTAAATGAATTAAAAACTATCAAATTAATAATATAAAAATAATTTGTTATTAAACTACTTGATATACATTAATGTTCTAATTCTAATCTTTGTAAACGAATTATGATAAATGGCAAAATACTTTTTATGTATTTAAACTCCTATTTATAAATGAGATAAATGTTACGATTGAGTTAAAAATAATAAAAAATTAAACTTTTAATTCTCTTTAACTTTTGTTTAATTAGTGAATTGTAAATTAAACCAATTTTTTCGCTTGAAACTTATCTTCTTTAAAGAGCAATTTCAATTAATTGATGAATATATTCTAAAACCAAGTAAATTAAAAAGAATTAAATTAGTATGTTCTTTATATGAATATTTTAATAATATATGGATTTGGGTTTAAGAATACAAGCTTTAATTAAATACCACATAATTTTTACTTAATAATCAGCCTCTATTTTGGTTTGAAGATATGCCTATAATAAATGATTGAAGTAAGAGGTTTTAATAAATTTCCTCTGAAAGGCTAATGTAATAATTGTCTAATTTTGTATTAGAAATTCCATAGAGGTAATGTTAAGTAAATAATATTTTTATTTTTGGATTTAAACAAATTAAGTAGTGATTACAAGTTTAATTTTATTTAAATTTTGTATTCATTTCTATACATTTAAAGCAAAAGAATAATGATATCATTTATACATACATCTACCAAAAATGAACTTAAAATAGAAAAATTGTAGTTATAAATCATAATTTAAAGAAATTCTTTAAAAATAGACTATTATATATAATATAATAAAGAATGCTAAAAATTATATTAATAAGTTGATTATATTTCTTATATAATTATCAAATCAACAAAAAGAAGCCAGAAATCAATATAGCAATAGCTGAGATAATAGAAGACCCAGATTTTGCTAGTTCAGCTTAGAGCATTTCATTTAAGCAAGTTTTAAATGCTGTTACTGATGCTTGATTACTAATTTTAGCACATTCAGTATCAGAAACTATGCAATTTGCATCCTTTAACTCATCACCAGAGTTACAATTGGCTATAACACATAGTGAATAAGTAACTAGTCCGCTAGTACAAGCCGAGTCACCATTACATTTTTTGGTACCACATTGGAATAAGGCATCATCTTCAGTTCCTTTGACAATAGATAAGCATATCAATCCAATTAATAAGAAGGCAAAAATATTTTTCATTTTTTTCTCAGATTTATTTAGTGCATTAGATTTTTTAATTTAAATTAATTATCAATTTTAATAAATTAGCTGCTGAACAGTAGTATTTATAATATTAAAATGTATGACTTTTTTGCTTGAATGTAGCTTAATCTGACTAATGAAATCCTCAGGACTAAGAATTGGGATTTTAAGTGTAAAGTTAATAATCAAAATTTAATATTTTTTGAGGTTTTTATCAAAAAATAAATTAAATATAAAATACCATAAAATCAAGTTAAATCATAAATTTATCTCTTTTTCAATTTAAACTTACATTATTACAATCAGCTCAATATTACAACTGGTTATTCCAATTATACTTTAATTTAAAATTATGAAGATAATTTATTTTAATTTGAGTTTATGTATAGTAATTTTATTTAACCTTATTAGTAATATTGAGGTACCTTAAACATGCATTCTATATTACAATTAGTATTATTTTTATTTGTATTTCTCTGCTACTGTAAAAATTTGATCAATTTTCAATGTCATTCCTTAATTGGTCTCTAAATTTCCCAATCAAAGAGTACAAATGCTATTAAAATTTTTTTTGTTAAATCCTCCTAGAATTTTTCAAAACCTACCTTAAATAAATAAGCAAACGTCAAATATATTTTTGATCAAAAAGAAATTAATTGAAAGTAATAATAATATACACACTAAAGAGCTATTTAATGTAATTCTCTTTAATAGTCTTATTTGAACTCATATTTACTTATTTGTAAACTTTTTATTTATGAGAATAATAAAATATTTACTCACAACGATAACTCCTAATGTGACTTACTTCATAAAATACATGAAAATTACATATTATAAAATCAAAAAAAATATTTTCTATTAGGTATGAATACAACACAAACTAATGAATTATAATTTTTAGTCTATGATATTGTAAGGCAATAAACAATAATATGTTATTGTTATTTTGAGGTATAAAGTGTTAGATGACATTCCTATTTTTCCTTACGAGTTATAGATTGATAAAAAATATATTTCCTTTCTTATTAGGCATGACACAGCACAATCTAATGAATTACAATTATTAATCTAAGATATTTTAAGGAAATAAATAATAATATGGTAATTTTGTTTTGGAGGTATTAAGTGGTAGACCACATTCTAATTTTCCTTACAAACTATAGATTAATTAATTATCTATTGGATAATTTATGCATCAACACTTAAGATACAATGATACATAAGCTTATCAAATTAATTAAATTTTTTTCAAAAGTTTAATTTAAGTGTAATCAATAATAAAAGGGTAATAATTCATATTTTAATCCTATAACATCAAATGCTAAGAATTTTACTCTAAATTAAAAGTTAAAATTAGGGTTAAAAATGCAATCATAAATCTATCTCTTAGAAATATAAGAAGCACCAGAAAGGATAATTTAAGTAAATGGAGATAAAAATGAGATAATAAAAAATGGATTTAATTAGTAATAAATAATCATCATAATAAGATTTAATAAACAATAATAATAGTAGTATCAGAAATATGAAGACCCTAATTAAGTAATAGAATTTTAGCTATAAAAAATTGAAGTAAATAAAAATAATTAAATAAATTAAGATTATTATAGCTATCATAAAATTTAAATTTTTATTATTAAAAGAAAAAATGAAAAATTTTCTGAACACTTTTTGTGGAAGCCATCCATTCTAACAGTAATTCTATTAAATATTTACTAGTGATTAATAAATTACCATATTGTAAATTCAGAGAATATCAAATAAATATATTTAAAATTTTATTATTGAAATATCATCTTTGTTTAGGCTTCAAACTGTTAAATAAAATTATTTCAGAAAAAATAAATATTTTTCTTGTATTATAAAATAAAACAAATTATAACAATCATCAACTAACTTTAAAAAATAATCCTTCTAGTAAAAAATGTATTATAATAAAGAGAAAAGATGGCTTTCTATCCGCTTTGCCCTTATTTTAATCAAAATTTATTTGAGATTTATTTGTATATAGATTCCTTGTTTAATTTTATTTAATTCTATTTAGTCTTCATCTCACTTAATAGTTTCTTATTTCCTATTCTTTAAATAGTTAAGTTATTGGATTATCTATTAATCAGTAATCTTATTTTACAATCTATCCAAAAGTATTGATCAAAAATTGTAAATTTTATCTTTATTTTTGTATTTAAATATACAATAGTTATTTCTCCTTTTCAAAGTGAATGAATAATTGCAAAAGAAAAGCAAGGGAATTATAAAAATGATCTTTTAATTTATGCTTAATATATAATAGATTAAAAAAGAATATTTGAAAAAATAAAATATTTGAGATTTGCCCAAAATTTTAAAAAAATAACCTAATTTCAAGTAAGGAAATATTATTAACAACTATCAATATAAAAAGTAGATACTAATTACCAAAGTAAAAATTGCATTACTAATAATAGAATTAGAGGATTAATTTGGCTAACTTGTTAAAACTTATTTATTTTAATTGTCATTAGGAGTAGTAATTGGTGGATAAACATATTATTAGACAATAACTATGCAAGTTTAATAGCATTTTAAAGCTAAATTAGACTTGTTCACATCACAATCTGTATTAGAAATAGCACATTATTAAAGTTTATCTGAATCATTAATAAACGGAGTGCAGATAGGCTTAAGGCAATCAGCCTTATCTTTCACTTATTAAGCACAATTTAGATCATAATTGCAATTCTATGCTAAGCAATTTATTAGATCTGACTCAGTAACGCAATAAATAGATGATATTAGATGAGTAATTAGTAAAATAATATATTAATATTTCATTAGAAATGCTTTCTATAACTTTTGTGTGCTTATTAGTTTTTACTTGTTTTAATTACAATTAAATATTAATATTACTCCTATAGTTCCTTCAAGTCTTTTAACATATGTGGGTTTTTTAGTATCTATTCTTCCATATTTTCGAGTTTTATCTAAGTAAAAACTAAATTGATTAAGATATTAAATAGTATCTATCCATGCTTGAATTCTTATATAAAACCACAAAATAGCTACCATAATTTTTTTTTTTCAAGAGAGGATAGAAAGATAATAATAAAATCTGATAACTAAAATCCATAAGAAATATAGAGAGATAAGTAAATTTAATAATGAATTTATGTAATTTAATATGTGCTTTAATTGGTATAATATTTTATTTCTAATAGATAATAATATTTTTTAAAACAAATATATAAATAAATTAATACTAATACTTTTCTTTTAACTTTTTATCATTGATGTTCTTTATTAAATTTTCATAGAGAAATATATTAAAGGTAATATTTTTTACATTACCCTACTATTTATTTAATGAAGAACATCCTAATATACTTTTGATTATCTAGCACAGTTGTATTAAAAGTAAAAATAAGACAATTTTTGACTCGATTTGAGACATCCTTTATTATTTATTTCTATTTTTATAAAGCACCCGCAAAGGTGAATTTCTTTCTCAGGCTATATTTTTAAATAAAAAATAAGGATAATTATTACTAAAGTTCAAATTTATAATATTGGTAAAATATATAACAGCAAATAAATATTTAATATTATATTTCTTAATAATGTTGATAATAACATATTATATAGATATATATTATAATATAATAATAGCTTAATATTAATTATTATTTTTCAAATTATTATTAAAAAACTAATAATGACTAAAGAAGTGACTGAAATAATCAAAGATCCGCTTTTGCTAGGTGATAAAATATTTTCCACACAGGTTTTGTAAACATAAAGTGCTTCATTACCAACTCTTTCGTCACATAATGTTGAAAATAAAGTACATTGTCTATATTATTCTTCATTAATGTCAATACATTTAATTATAAGGCAGGCTTATTTAAAAAATATATCTTAAATGCAACTTGGTAATTCACATAGTTCATCAGTACAATCAGTTATTTACTTTTCTAAAGTATCTTTTTCAGTTTCACTCTAGGTTTGAGCATTAACTAGAGAAAATTAGACAAATCCTAAAACTAAAAGGGATAGTAATAAAAGTACTTTCATTTTGAGAAATTAGCAATAGATGGTATGTTTTTTATCTTTTAATCAATTTATTATAATTTATTAATTTTAAAACAAAAGATTTGATTCCATTTCAAATATGGATTAGAGTGGCTATCATAAAAACTATTTATTAGGTTATAAACACCTCGTTTCTAAGTATCTGTTTTTAGCGAGGAGTTTATGAAATGTCAAATAGATTATTATATTTATGAAATATTTTTATGAAATATATAACAATTCGAATCTATGAAGGAACAAAGATTTTTAGGAAAAAATTCTAGCTTTCATATGAAAAAATTATGAATATCCTCGCCTTTTTTTACTAGGAAAATAATCGGAAAGCATTTTAGGTATATATTGTATAAATTAATTATTTTTTTCGAAGAAATATTTATTGATTAGATTGTCTATCACAAAATTTTGAAAATATTTATAGGTTTAGGATAAAATAATAAATATTTTTCTTTTATTATTTTAAATGAATCATCAATATAAAATTAACAGATTAAAAGAAAACTTTTAGATCATTTAAAATTAATCTATATTTGTTAATTCCTAATTTATTCAAAGAGATTAATAATTATTAATTGCCAAACTGCATTTATTAATAAGTTGAATTCTATTCCCTTTTTGATTAAAATTCTATTGCTTTTTATGATTATTTAAAATTAAGTAATTTAATGGAGATATTAGAATAGATTGTTGAGTAAAATTCTAACTTAATCTTTAAAAAATTATTTTATTATTATAAATATATATATAAATATAGATTATAAAAAACACAATTATCAATATTTGAGATAAATATTTTCTATTATTTTGAATGACATGAGATTATTATTATTTTAGAATTATTATAAGAATGAGTAAAATTTGTTAATAAGATTTAGAAAAATCTATTATGTTTAACTTTATTTATTATTCAAATTTCCTTATTTGATTGTTTCGAAAATTTTGAATATAAATTTTAATAATCTTTTGAATTATCTAAGTTGGTATTCATTTCTGTAAAAAGTTATTCTTTCTTCTTAAAGTTAAATATTCTCAAATTTGAATAACTATTAGATTATAATTCATAATTTTTACTAATATCTGTTCCTAATTCTTTTCTTTTTTTTCTCTCCTTTATAGCTTTTATGAGAGATAAAATTATTTCTAAAATTTATATTATTGGATTTATAAATAAAGCAATTATCATAAGGATTTTTATGACTAAGCTTAATTTTTCTACAATATTATTATTTTTATTATTTTCTATTTAGTTTTGTGAAAAGTGACCTAAAATTAAGGTGAATAAAAAGATTAGAGCCCAAACTAATTAATCAATTATTAATCTCAGATTTTATAAAAAGGTATGAGATGGTCGCACTATGACAGATACTAAGCATAGGATAAGCTAAAGAACCATACATAGAGAGGTCTGAACTTTATATTCATAATGATTGATTATTATTGAGAAAGGGATTAAGATGAATTCTATAATAGCAAATAAAATTACAAAATTTCTAGAAAAGAAATTACTTTCAATATTTTTTTATAAAAGATATTAAAATAGTTAATTCTTATATAACACTAGGCTATTATCTTTATCTTCATTTTTATTATTCAGGCAGACATTTTTGATTTTGTTTAAAACAATGTAATGATACAGCACTATGATTAGTACATAGATTATGAGAATCAGTAATAATACAATTTTTATCTCTTAGAGATTAATGTCTTTCTCCATAAGACCAACTATTTAAAGAAATATTGCATAGTTAGATACAAGAATTATTAATTGATTGAATTAATAGAATAGAAAGCACACCAATTTTTAATAAAAACCCAAAATTTTTTGAGTTCTTTCAGTTCTCATTGTGTTATAATAATTTTAGATGCTTTTATCAGTAATTAATAGAGAGAAGTAAAGAAATATAGTAATTATTATTAAAACTAAAATGCCACCTCCATTAGTTATTATACTTGTTTAATCTAATTTAATAGTTATTTTCTAAGTCTCTAGTTAATCTTCAGATTCAATAAAAGCATACTTGCTAAACAGATTTATTTTTTACAAATTATCTAATGGGTTAGCTCCTTTTAATGACAATATAAAAGTATTTAGATCATCAGTAAAAAGAATATTGATTATTATGAATAAATTAAGCTTTTAAATGGTTAGAAACATCTATACCTAACTTGATGAAGCAGTTATTAATGACACGCCCATTACTACAAATACAGAATTTTGGATAAAACTTGAATTATTAACTTTTTCACATTTATCATTTTTTAAGTGAAAATGGTCATAGCAGCTTAGACATTTAGAAATAGATTATTTTGGGTCACTACAAGTCTTACAATTAGAATCCTTACACTTATAGCAAGTATAGTCTACAAAGTCACAAAAAGTATTTTCAGGTAGAGAGTTTTAAGTATAACATTTGCCGTTATACAAATAATCTCCAATTTTACAGGAATCACAAATAGATGGAGGGTTAGCTGGATCAGTACACGTTTAACACATCTTATCATTACATTGCTAGCAAATAAAGTTATTACAATACGTTTCATCAGGCTATTTTGAATGGCATATACCATTTAATTGATATAAAGGTTAATAGCAAGTTATGCATAGATTAGGAATCGAAACAGGATCAGTGCAATCATAACATTGAGAATTCTAGCATGATTTACAAACTCTATTTGAATCGCAGTAAGTATTAACTGGTTTTGGGGATATGCACACCTAGTTGTATAAATAATAATTAGGTAAGCATTAAATACACATAGTTTATTTATTTGTGGAATTTATTTCACATCTTTCGCATTAACTTTAGCAGGGTAAACATATAAATAAATTATATTAGCCAAGATAACAATAGTAACCAATAGATGGTTATGATGATTAGCATATTTATTAGTCTATTAAGAAATACTCACCGCTTTAACAATTTAAGCAGAGTGATGGTTCTTATGTATCAGCTCTAATGCAATCTGTAATGCATGTATCTTCAAAAACTTTCTCATCAGATTAATTACATTATTTCTTATAAAAGAATATTGCTGTTGAAGTTGTTCCAAGTGATCTAGGTTACCCAGACTAACTTTATAAATTGTAATAATACATTATTTTACCTGTAGTATGATATGAAGGAATTGTAAGTTCGTAGAAGGGGTCTGAGGAGATACCTACAGTATCATTATCAATTTAATTAAGAGCTATAAAGCATTTTTAATAATTATTAATAAAAGTAGATACATTAGAAAGGGCGGGGATAAAAAATTCTGCTTCAAAAATTCTATTTGTACACTATGGATCGTTAAAGCAAGACCCTTTAGACATAGATTTATATTAACTGTGATACTAAGAATGTATACTATATAAACTTGGAGGATCTTAAACGTATTCAATTATAGTGTAATATACATTTATTATTCTTTATGAATCAACATCTGAAGATATTATTATCTTGTATTAAGTATCATTAATTTTTTCTGAGTTTATTGACAAAGTAATCTTAATATCTTATGAATGGTTCAATTCAGATCTCCAACCTCTTAAGATTACAATTACTTATTTTGTACCTTTAATGCTTTAAATACTTTAAGAAAAATTTCTAATTTCTTTATGATCAAAGTTTGCCGAACTTGGAAAAATATTCATTTTCTCAATATGTATAACTTCAATAAAAGGGAACTATGATTAATCAATTGCTAAAATATAAGCACTAAGAGTATCTAAATTACCATTATTATTTGTTTTTAATTCACAAGAAGTAGTACTAACATTATAAGGCTCAATATTAAAATCTATATCGTTATTCGAATGGTTTTCATATTTTTATATACCTGCTACTATTTTTGGAGTTTATTAAAAGTTTTGAGAGGAGTAATCAATAGGTTAATTTAATGGAAGGGAGACAACTTCATAATGAACAAAGGGAACATCATCAGTATACTCTAATTCTGATAATATAGCTCGGATGTACAGTGACTTTAAAATAATCAGAATCTTTATAAGCAACTTAGCATTAAAATTGACCATATTAGTTCTTCTATTGTTTAGAGATTTTATTATTTATTCTTTTATTATTATCTATAAAGATAAATAAAAAATGTGTTTCCTCCACTTTTAATTTAATAAGCCTTTAACAGTTTGAAATTCATAAAGATTCTGGGCTTTGTAAGCTAAACTTTTATCAACTGATGAGAAATTAAAATAAAAAATTGATAAAAAAATCTAGGTTAAAATTACATAAGCGTGAAATCCTTGAATAAATTAAAACTAAAAATAGAAGTAAAGCTAATTAAAAGTTATTTAAACTTGAAATATTGTATTTTATTATAAAATTTCCTAGTTTTTTTTAAGTTAATTCGCAAATTATAAAGTATAATTAAGTGAATAAACTTTGAAATTGCTTATTTTTTCATACTTCAAGTGACTATTTAATATCTTTTAAACTTAAATACAGGAATTTACTTTTAAAAAATGGAATGTTTTTCTACTATATTTGCCTTAAAAATTATTATTTAATAGAACATAATATATGCCTTAGTCTCTAAGATGAGTTAGAACTTATTAAGCTAGAGGATATAGTAGCTAAAAGAAAGATGGAAATGAATATCTTATTTTTTATACAAATATATTAAAAGGTGAAAAACTGGAAATCCATAAAATGATAGAAGTGGGTTTAAATTTATAAAATAATCCTTTAACATCAATCTAAGAATTTTCCATAGTCAACTAGCAACTCTGACGAAATATTTCAATAAAAGAATAAAAAAATCTTTAAATAGCTCTATCAAATATATAAGAATAAAAACAGCAAATTATAAAATAAGGTAAAAATGAATGAAAGTAATTCTTAAAAAAATTGAAATGATTTAATAATATAAATAAATATTGGAATAATTAAAAAAAAATAAATAATATAATAATATTTACATTTTTTAAAAATATTTTATATATTATTTCATATTCTTTCATAATAGATATCAACATATGGATTATTTATTTATTATTCAACTTGATTAGTTGAAATATAACTTTCTAAAAGCTAGCTTTTTTCAGATAAAACAAATCCTGTAAATTCTAATCAATCAGCTTTAAAAAATAACAATATTCTCAATAATTAGGAAAAATTATTTTTTTAACATAATTAACTTATATTTCTTAAGGAACAAGTAAATAGCATCATTAAAAATTAAAAATTTTGTTAGAGATTACTAATTATTTTTATGTTAAATCTATGCAAGCAATCTTTAGTTTTCCAACCAAACTCATATTCAATAATCATAAAAAAGTACATTATTGATTATATTAAATGCTCATTTGATAATTTATATATTTTGTAATTCCATAATATTTTTAAATTTTTAAATAATTAACACTTTTAATTATAGAGTTTTTAAATAATAAAGATAAAATTTTGATGTATTTATTAGAAATGAAAATTTAAATTTTGATTATTTAAATATATTGGTCAATTCCTAATTAACTATCTATTATGTCTTATCTGAGGTATTAGATTTTGGTTCTTAATAAATTTTCTTAAACATACATTTTATTTTTGAATATTTAATCAACTTTTAAAAAAAACTAGATTTTTGCTGGGCCCCCTGTATAAAAATAATGATAATACCTTTAATAAGAAAACCATTTTAAATTTAAAACAAATTAACCAATAATTGAATTTCTAGAATGATAGAATAGTAAACTTTATTTACAGTCTTTAAGCTATTTTTAAGTTAAATGATATAATACTATTTTTATCTTTACCCAAAAAAGAATAAAATATTTTTGAAATATTATTAAGAAGGATTAGAAAATAAATTATCTATGTGAATAAGTTAATACTGATGTCTTATAGAGTAGATTATTTAGAAGGAAAGAAAACAATAATCACTATTGTATTAGAGTAACTTTGTTTAGGCTGATCAAAAAAATTAATTCATTAGATTCTAATATCGCTTAATTTAATATTTATCATATACTTATTAAAAGTGAAACCAATTAATGATTAAAGTTAGAATTTTATTTTACTTTTTTTAGTGATTTTTGTTACTAGATCAAAAGCATTTATTGGAATACATTTAGGTAGGAAATACAAAGTAAACTTAGAATTCTTTTATTTAATATTGAAAATTTCTATTCAATTTAATTTTAATGTTAATTATTTTTACATAATTAAAAAGAATTTGTGATAAGCTTAATAGGATTTATTCATGATTTAATTAGTACTTTTTGACATTAATATTAAAACATATTTATCTACGTAATGATGATCAATAATTAATTTCAAAATCGAAAAGTGATTAAGTTTCTGTATTTGATTATAGTAAAGATGTCGATATTATTTAAAAGAGGAGAATTAACTAATAAAAAATATTTTAAAATTGAAAAATTTTTAATATTTATTTTTAGTATAGAAAACCTTATACTATTGTTTTAACTGAAAAATTTAAATCTTACTTTTCGCATAATTCAACTATTTTAGTAAAAAATCTATTTTTTGTATAATAGTTATGAATTAATCATAGAAGATATTTTAGAATGTCTTTTGTTTATTAAATTTGCTTTCTTTAAAATTGAAAGATGATCTTATAATCTAAAATCAAAGTTAGTAAAAATAATTTTTTCATTAAAATTAAAGCTATAATGAGTATTTTATTATATATAAAAAAATAATTATGCATTTGTTTTAACTGTTACTCAACTTTTACTGTTTTATCTTATGAGCAGTTTAGAGTATCAGGCTCTTTAATTAATAAGAATTTAGAAATGAAATATTTGATTCTACTAGAATCTCCTTATGTTAAGTTATTTTCAAATTAATTCACCTGAAATTTGATTATTAAAGGCGAAAAAGAAATTATCAAATTTTCTTTCTTTTCATCAATTCATCAGAAATTAATAACAATTAAAATTTACACTTATTGTAAAGAGATGATAGATTACAAATTCTTAAGAGAAAATTTGAATTATGAATGAGATTGAGAATCTTAAAACTTTTCTTTATCTATTTTAATAAAAAAATAAAAAGTATTATATTTCGTTAATTCCTTCCATTTGTAGATTAGTAAAAATTCTTTAAATTTTAGAATTTTCTAATTTAAATATTGTTTAGAGAATATTACTGTAAATTATTTTGTTCATCAGTTTATAGTTAATAGTTAATAGTTACAGTTTAGAGTTTTTGATTCTTTTAAAAATGGTATTTGTTATGGGGGATTTGTTAGTTAATTATTGATTATTTAGAGTAATTAAATATCACTTCTTCCCTTTAAAATTCATTAATTTATTTCTATAAAAAAATTAATTTTTAAAGTGCTTATAAAAAAGAGTTATATTGTTAGGTATCTATTGATTTTAGTGCTAATTTTTATAAATTATTTTGGCTATCTAATAGAATTCAAATTAAGAGTAGATTTAATCAAAATTAGGGAATTATTATTTTTAAGTAAATTAAAGAAGAATGAGTACATTAAAATGAGAAGAAAAAATAATAACACATATTCTTTTACTATAACTCAAATTTTACTTACCACACTATCATTAGAGCAATTAAAGTGTAAATCACTTTAATATGATATTGAATCTAGGAGTTTAAAGTCCATTCAAATTTGATTTCCACTAGTTTTAAGTTTACTTTAATTTACATCAAATTAATTCACTTAAAATTTGATTCTATAAGATGGTTTGATTAATTTTGAGTATCATTTCTTTTTATAAGTAAAAAGACATTTTAATTATATATTTTTTGAATTTTGAAATGAGTTGCTATGTAAATTCAGATAATAAACAAAATTCTATTAATCAGCTTCTAATATATGCTGAAACCTTATTTATTATTCTTTTTATATTATCAATTGGTTTTAAAATAGCTATTTATAAGAATTTAAATTATAAAATAATACAACAATAAATGAATACTTTTTATTTGATCTTTTCTATAATTGAATTCAAAATCAAAAATCTTAATAAAATTGCAGAAACTCCTTAACTAATTATAGTCCTTGAACTTGGACCAAAGTGAGTACTAGAATTTTATTACAATTAATTTATTTAAGTAGAAAATAAATATAAAATTTCTATTTGTCCATCTATCTACCAATTTATTTTTTAAATTCCTAAGAATGAATGAGATCAAATTTTCATTATGGATAGTCTTCCTTCCTTATTTAAATTGGTTTAAAGGAAAGAATCCTTACGATAATAAATTAAAATTAATCTAAAAAATAAATTAATTTAAAGATTATTGTTAAAAATGTAAAGACTTATTAAAATAACTACTTGAGAAAGTCATAAAAAAAAATTTTCTTTTTTAATTTTCTCTTTAATCTTTTAAAAAAATTTTTATCATTTTTGGTGAATTAGTAAGAATACTTTTATAAAATGTAATATTGTAATTTTAATAATAAATTTTTAATCATAATTCTTAAATTGATAACAATTTATTGATCGACCACAAAAGTAGATTAAAAATGAATAAATAGTTTCAAATATATTTTTAATATGCAATACAATTGTATTTCATATTATCATAATATCTCATAGTGAATGGACATATTTTATATACTTTAAAAGTAAATTTTTCTCTCCTAAAATTACAGATAGATACAGAAAGACTAATGTTTATTATTAAATATTATTAAAGTAAAATCAAGGATAAATTGTATTTAATTAGAACTCAAAAAATTTGGAATACTTATTTATAGATATCTAAAGAAGTATAATAAAAAGAATAGAATTAATGAATTGTAAAATTCCTAATAATCTAAATGACAGTATCACAGAAGTAAATATACAATTATTTGTTGATTTAAAATATTTAATATTATTACATCAATATAATTAGAATGAAAGCAGCTTATTTATATATATTTCTTCTACTAATGAGTATTTCAAAATTAATCTGATTGAAATAAATTTTTAAGAGAATGGAGCTTATTAATGTATTAAGAATTCTGAAATATTATCAAATCAATTATCAAAAAAAAAGGTAAATTTAACTAAATTAATAGATAAACTCTTTTATTGAGATGGGAGATGGTAAATAATTGATTTATTATGGAATCAAATTAGCTTGAAGGATAAATAGATAAGTAAATATTAATTTACAAGATTTATAGAATTTCTTCTTCTATTACTTCTACATTTTTAATATATTACATTTTCTCCATCGATATTCAAAGATAATTAATTTAATATTCATAAATGAAATAATTTTATTTGAAATATTTTTTATTTGCTTTAGTATTTACTTATAATTTAATATTCTTGAAAAAATTATTAGTATTTAGAGATAAATGACAAAAATGTTTAAAATACCTATTTTATAAAAGATAGAATCCTTTAGAGAGTAAATATTAGTTCATAACTTATAAAAACTAATTTTAAATTTTATATAAAGAGAGGCTGTGGTTCATTTGGTTGTGATGTTAATGGTGATCCAAATATTCCTGGAGAATACACTCTTCCAACAACTACAACTGGCTCTTCTGGAGGAACCTCTGATCCAACATCTAATACTTCTGGAGGAACCTCTGATCCAACATCTAATACTTCTGGAGGTACCTCTGATCCAACATCTAATACTTCTGGAGGTACCTCTGATCCAACATCTAATACTTCTGGAGGAACCTCTACAAGCGGAAATACTTCTACTAGTGGAGGTACTTCTACATCTGGTACTTCAGGAGGAACATCTACAAGTGG
>JH651225.1:1213390-1227219 GCA_000260095.1 Tetrahymena borealis
AAATAGAGCAGTTCAAACAATAGTACAGAGGAATCTATTATAGCATAAACGAGAGCAATTAATCTAGAGTAGCTTCTTAATGCAGTACATTTGCCAAGGTAGTAATAAAGAATATAATGGAAAAAACGAAAAATGAATATCTGATAAAGAAATTTTTTTATATTTATAAGTTATTAAATAAAGACTAGCCTTTAGTATGAAGTAATAATTATTTAATTTATATTTAAACAAATTGATAAATAAGTGAGTGTGTGTATGATTAAATATTTTATGAACTAACTTTCAGTTTTATTCTTAATTTATTTAAGATCTTTAATTTTTTATGTTGTCACTCTAGAAAAAATATCTTAAAATATTCCTTTTTTCATTTAAAAAAGTTCTTTTCTTATTTTTTATTTAATTAAATAAAAATTTACTAATAGATAGATTCCCAACCGAACAATTCAATAAATTTTTTTTACAATAAATGAAATAATAAGGTGATTATTCACTATTAATTTTATTTTTTTATTTTAATTATTATTATATTATTAAAAAGTAATTGTGAAAGGCTTGATAGGATTCTCAATGCTATTTAATTTGTATCTATTCTATTAATTTATTAAATTTTTAATACTTAAATTTAAAAATTTTTAGTCTACTAATATTAATAACAACACGAATCAATAATTAACTACAAAAAATATTACTGATTAAGTTACTGAATTTGATTTTAGTTAAGTAATGGATATTCTTGAAAAAGGAAGAAATAATAAAGTAAATAAAAAAAATTTTAAATGAAGTAAACTGACAACATTAAAAACATATTTTTTCTACAGTAAATCCTTCTATATTATGTATTGTTATCTTGCTAAATTAATTTACTATTACTTAAATTTTACTAATTAATTATGAATACATCATTTTATTATATGATTTGTATTTAATAGGGATCTACCGAGCTCAATTTAATTGGAAAACTAATTATCCAATTCCAATTAAACTAAAAGATAGGGTTCATTGATCTCCATACCTTAGTATACGAATGATTTTATAGATCTTCATTATATAAATTTTAGACACTTAGGGTCGAATTAATGAAATACCTAATATAATGTTGAATTAAATTTACTCTTTATATATTTTAAAGAATACTACCTAGTTTATGGTTTATAATGTTGCTTCAAATTAAATATAATATCTGAATAAAATATATAATATTTTATACCTCTAACCATTTTCATTATATTTATATGAAAACAAGAATTAATTTATAATATTTTTAGTAATATATGAAGTCAATTATAAATCAAAATTTTAAATTACTAAGGCTTTTTGAAAGCAAATCTTACGAAAACTATTGACATGAATCACTAAAGATATGTATTGTAAATATAAACACTCTTTAAAAATATTGAAACAAAATTTTGAGCCAAAAGGAAACTAAATCTAATTTTGGTAAAATCTGTTAAAAAATGTAATATTTCGTTAAAGTTACAATTTATGAATTTTAAAAATACTACTACTAATTTACAGTTTACAAAGTTGTTTATACTTAAGTTTCTGCGTCTTTTGCTTTAACTATCAAGGCTTTTTAAAATATAGTTATTTATATTAATAATAAGAATAAATATTTAATCTCGGGAGTAATATATAATTTTGACAATACTAATAGATCATAAAATCATGTATTTTATTTAAAGGTAGATAGATGAATTATTACCATACGTTTATTTTTTTACCAAAATCAATTAATTAAGATTTTTGGATTTTTTGATCAATATTTATTAATTTTAAGAAAATCAATAAATTCCAAGATAGATAGATATCAGTGGTTGCTTTATAATTACCAATTAGCTTAGCTTTATTATATTTATATTAGTAATCATTTTAAAAGGAAATTATATATTAATATTATTTATTATTTAAAAATAAAGAATGGTTGTTTCTTTTGTTTGTTTTATAGTTGGGTAAAATAAATACAAAATTCAAAATGGAAAATAAGAATTATTATTATTTTTTTAAAATTTGAGAGCATTTAATTAATGATAATTTGAGGCAAAATTATCTATTAAGAACAATCACTCGTTTTTGGAAAAACATAATCATAATTCTTAGAGGGAGACAATTCAATTTAATAATCATCTAAAATTAAAAATAAAGGAATATCTATGAAATATTTATAAATTAAAATAAGAAAATACTATCTTTCTAAACTTTAAGAAAAAAAGAAATTGATCTTAATAATGAAATTAATATTTCTTATAGTATCAATCATAATAGAATTTACAAATCAATAAAATATTAAGATAAATTAATACTGGACATATCATGAAGTATTTATTTTCTATCGAAACGAAGATATAGTTTTATTAAAATATTATTAAGTAATTAAATATATTGATAGTTAACAATTTGGATGCAAGTAAATATTAATACTGGAAGTTGGATTCTTAAGGATATATATTAAAAACCATAAATCTAATATCATGCAATAAGATGAATTTAAGCTATTAAAATGAACTAGTTGCAGTATAAAACATTCTTCTATTAGTATATTTACAAATTTCCTTTTAATTATAGTATCAGGATACTCTTTATTACTTTATGTAAGATAATTAAGAGTACTACGAATTAAGTATTACTTAACTTGACAGTAAGAAAGATGGGGAAGATTATACATGTTAAAGTTTGAAAACAATGACATATGCTAATTCAAAAGCAGCCTACTAATAATCAGTATTAGTTAAATTATTATTAATTATTTATTTACTAATTTATTATTCTTTAGGGATTAAAATATACAAGAACTCTGATCGATGATAATTTATATGATTTTAAAGATACTTTTGATTTTAATTATGATAGAAACAAAATGACACAATTCCAATAATTTGATGGAATAGAAGGATTTCCAAGACTATATACTAATAAATAATCTAATTTTATATTTAATGGGATAGGCCCTATTTATAAAAGTAATTGTGATTGGGATAAACTTATTTTAATTGATGTAAGAATTTAATCTTAAAATTTTAGATATTTTTCCTATTCAAAAAATATTTGGTTATTATTTATAATAAGAAAAATAGAATGTTCTAATAATTTTTATTAATATTATTAATATAACAGAAAATGAACAATTTATTCTACTGTAAAATTGTTGCTATTTTTAGGGGATTCGATTAACAATTTTAAATGTTTATTTTTTCTTATTAGTATTAAATTTAAATTAAATAACTACTACATTCTGACGTAATAAGAATTCCATATTAAGGAAAAGTAATTCTCTCACAATTTTTTATAAATATTAAAAAATAACCCATATTAAATTATTACAGGAAATGAGGATATTTGGATTTTGTGATGCGCTTTCATTATAATAATAATACTACTAATTTTTAACAACTGACAAATTAGTAAGGTTAAAGACTTCTATTTAATTAGAATGTTCATCTGATTACAAAAAAGAGTTTATTGTATTCTAGGTATTCATTTAAAATAATGTTATTTAATAATCTAATTAATATTTTTAGAATATTATATAAGTTTAGGGTAAATATTACTACTTATAAATAGAAGCTATGCCTGACTTGCTAATCACCGAGTTTAGTTTATCTTTTACTCCTTCTTTATCACTATATCCTTACCATGCTATTGATAACTATAGTAAAAGAATATTTAAAGAAGTAAATATTTGTTTCTTATTTAGGAAAAAATAAAATAATTTATTTTGCTGATAATTTGTTATTTTTAAATAATTTATTTGTAGAAAGATGTTTCAATATTAATGGAAACCAGTTCTAATTAACCATAAAATCATGTGTATTTAGCTATGGGTTAATATTTTTGTAACTAAGAAAATGCTTTTATTTCAAACTAGTAATTTAATTATGGATTAAACATATTATGAATACTACTATTAATTATTGAATAGAGGTGTGTGCATGAAATGTAATGCTGGAGAAATATTAAATACGTAACATACTTATTAATCAAGCTTTAAAGCAATTTTTTTTTATAATAACGATATAGATAAACTAAATAATGTGAAAAATGTACTTAAGGAACTTATAAAAAGTAAAATATTCATCTTGATAAATACATCTAAATATTTTTCTATTTTAGGAATAATTAATGTATTTCTTGTAATCAAGATTGCAATAATTGTAATGAAACTTAATGCTTTTAATGTAAAAATGGATACATACAAAAGTAAGGAATTAAAATTTTTTAAAAATGTATCCATTTCTATTTTTTTAAAATGTTAGTCCTAATAACTCTTGCAGCTTAATTTGTCCAAGTAATTCTTCACAAGTTGGGTAAACAATATAATAATAAGATAACATTATAGTAACATTAATTTTGTTTTATGTGATAGGTATGAGTGCATTTGCTAAGATGGATATTTCAAAGACAATTTAAGTAAAGTTTAACTTTATTTAGACTAAAAAGAATAAATTTTTAATTAATTGAAACTTAATTTACCTTGATTATATACATTATATAATTATAAATTAATAATAAATAGATTTAACTTCTTTTGTATGCAATGTTTGTCCCTAAGAATGCTTAACATGCAAAGATAGTACAATTTGTTAAAGTTGTCAAATAGGGTATTATTTAGTAGGAAATTAATGCTAGGTTTGTTAAAGTAATTGTGCTTATTGTTCTAATAGTTTTATTTGCAAAGAATGCATCAAAGGATATTATTTAAAGTATTAATAATGCCTAAAATGTAATTAGTATTGTTTAGAATGCACAGATTAGTAAACCTGTATTGAATGTGATAAAGGATATTATTATGATATACCATCTTCCTTATGTGTAAAATGTTAGGAAGGTTGCTCTTTATGTACTGGTAAAGATTAATGCTAGGCTTGTATAGAAGATGGATTTTATTTATCAAATTAAATCTGTTTATAATGCCCATCTGGTTAATTTTTAAATAGATAATTGTAGTAATGCTAATAATGCAAAGTTGGGTGCTCTTAATGCAAAGATTTAAATTAATGTTAACAATGTAATGATGGGTACTATCTTAATTAAACTTAATGCTAACAATGTGATACTTCATGTCTTAAATGTAATAATGCAGTAACTTGTACAGAATGCTTTTCGAATGGATATCTTACTTCAAAGTAATTCTTTATAAACCCTACTCTTTATTATTTAATCCTAACATTTAAAAAATTAGTATTTGAACTAATTTTAAATAAAACATTTTAATTTTTTTATATTTCCTTATAGAGATAAAGCTTATTCTATTAAGATTTACATTATTTATAATATTATTATAGGAAAGAATGCAAGTATTGTAAAGATAATTAATACTTAAAGGAAAATGTTTGCAAATGTATAGATGGGTTTATTTTAGAGTAATTTTTATTTACTTATTAATTTAATTAATTTTTTGATTTTATAGTTAACTAGGAAATTGTTAAATATGTAAAACAGATTTAGAAGATAATAATAAATGCCTTCTTTAATGCAAACAAAATTAGCATTATGATGAATAAAAATATACTTGTAATAAATGCCTACCTGGCCATACAGATTGTATTGCAACTTGTCCATAAGGGTAGTTTTTAAATAATACAGAATGCTAATAATGTGATATAGCATGTTAAAGTTGTAATGGTCCAACTCAGTATGACTGTGAATCGTGTAAAAAGAGATACCATCTTTCATAATTTGATAAGTCTTGTAAGTAATGCAGGGATGGAGAATTTTTTAATAGCAAGTTTGATTACTGTGAAGATTGTCACTATCATTGTCAAGTATGCTATGGAAATTCAAAATATGAGTGCTTATCTTGTAAATAGCCTATGACTTTTAGTATAAATTCAAAGGAATGTATTTCTTAAGAGGAGAAAGATAGTTAAAATGAAGCTGAATAATTTAAATTGCTATAAGGATGTACTAGTAGAGACCCAAATATAGAAATTGATTGCTAGAATGCATTTTAAAAGAGTGAAAGTATGTTTTAAATTTTATAAATAGCAACAATTACAGGATTAATTTTAATAATATTTTCCTTATTCTTTTTTCCATCTGTCAATACTTTAAATTGGTATTTTATCTTCACATAATAATCATTTGGAAACTATATTATCTCCAAAAAGCTCAGTGTTTTTTGGATAAATCAGCTACATCTAAAAGTATCTTATTCATATCATATATTCACAATCATTCCAAATCCTTTTAAAGGTATTTAATCCGAATCTTATCCTCTGATATAATTCAGTACATTCAAATCTATGATATCTATCCAAGATTTCTACATCAATTTCTCAGATAATTGCTTTTTACCAGCACTTCTAGTTGGGATAATAATAATAATAACTATAATAATAAAACTATTCTAAATCCAAAAGAGATTAATCAATAATAGAATTTCTAGAATGATAAAATGGAACTCTTTAATATCAATATTTAGGCTATCTTCAAGTATTATGATATATAATACTATTTTTAACCTTATTCATAAAAAAGAAGAAAATAATTTTTAAATTATCTTAATGTCATTTATTATAGGAGTATATTCACTGTCTCAAATTAGATGGATATATAAATTAGCTAAATAATGGTATCAAACAAGCTAATAAGAATAATTAGAAATAAATTCTCTATTAGAATAAATAAATACCAGCGTCTTATCAAGTAGATTATTTTGGATCATTTTAGAAGCAAAGAAAACAATAATCACAATTGTATAAGCTTATCTTTTATTTAAGCCTGATTAAGACAAAACAATTCCTTGGATTCATATATCTCTTAATATAATATTTATCTTATACTTAACTAAAGTTAAACCAATAAATGATTTACATTAAAATTTTATTTTAATTTTTCTAGAGGTTTTAGTTACTGGATTAATAGTATTAATTGGAATAACATTTAATTAGGAAATCCAAAGCTAAGCTTAGAATTCTATTATTCAATAATGTAAAATTATTTTTAAATTTATTCATTTATATCTATTTTTATTGCAATATTTAATAGTATTTGTGATAGGCTTGATAGGATTCTCAATGCTATTTAATTTGTACCTATTTTATTAAATTATAAAGTTTTTAATGCAAAAATTTAAAAATGCTTAATCAACTAATAATCAATAATTAACTACAAAGTCAATTAGTGATTAAGTTACAGATTTTGATCTTAGTTAAGTTATGAATATTCTGGATAAAGGTAGTCTTAATAAATTAAATAAAAAATATTTTAAATGAAATATAAACTCAGTTAAAATTCTATATTTTTTATTAAGTAAATCCTTCTATATTGTGTACTATGAACTGACTAAAGTCAAGACTTAATTTAAAATTTATAGATTATTTATGAATTCATCATATGATTAATATATCTATATCATATAGTTTAAATTTTATTCACTATTTGGTTAAAAATCTTTTGGGAATTTAAAAATTTTTAATGATAAATATAAAAAATAAATATAAAATCTAAATTACTAATAGTTACTTACAAAAATAAACATCCTATCTATATTAAGATTCTTAATATTTAATGTATTATAATAGGGAAGAATGCAATTACTCTAAAGATAATGAGTACTTTAAGGAATCCTTTGCAAATTTATAGATGGATTTATTTTAGAGTGATTATTATTTATTAATCAATTTAATTAATTTTTGGATTTTATAGTGAACTTGGAAATTGTTAAAAATGGATAACAGATTTGGAAAATAATAATAAATGCCTTTTTAATGGAAATAATATTAGCTTTATAATGAATAAAATATACATGCAGTAAATAAATGCCTACCCGATCATACGGATTGTATATAACTTCTCCATAAGGGTAGTTTTTAAATAATATAGAATGTTAATATGTGATATAACATGTTAAAGTAGTAATGGTAATGTGAGTTTAGTAAAATGAGATCATCATTCATAGTTTGGTAACTCTTATTATTAAAGTAGGGGTGGTAAATTTTTAATAGTAATTTTATTATTGTGAAGATACCCACTACCATATCATTATCAGGTATGCTACTGAAATTCAAAATATGAGTATTAATCTGGCAAATAGTCTTTGACCTTTAGTTTAATTTCAAAAAATGTATTTCTTAAGAGGAGAAAAATAATTAAAAATGATTCTAATGATTACTAGAATGAATTTTAAAAGAGTGAAAGTATGTTTTCAATTTTATAAATAATAACAACTCTATATTTATTTTAATAATTAGTGGTATTATACAAGTTTATAAGAATATCATGAAATGAAATATCTATTAGAATAAGTCAATATTAATATCTTATCAAGTAGATTCTTTTGGATCATTTTAGAAGGAAAGAAAACAGCCATCGTGGTTCAAAAAGCATACTTTTGTTAAAGGTAAAATAATTCCTTGGATTCATATATCTCTTAATTATATATTTATCAAATACACATATAAGGAGAAGCCAATTAATAATTAAAGTGAAAATTTGATTTAAAATTCTATAGAGGTTTTAGTTAGTGGATAAATAATTCTTACTGGAACCATATTAAATAAAAAAATCCTAAGTTAAACTTAAAATTATTTTATTGAATAATGTAAATTTCTATTAAATTTATTATTTTATATAACTATTATTGAGGTAATTTTTAATTGTATTTGTGATAGGTTTGATAGGATTCTCAATTTTATTTAATTTGTATTTAATCTATTAATTATTAAGTTTTTTATACAAAAATTAAAAATTCTTAATCTATTAATCATCTATAATTAACTATAAAATCAATTATTGATTAAGTTTTATAGACTTTGATTTTAGTTAAGTTATGGATATTCTTGAAAAAGACAATTCATAAATAATTTATAAAACTAAAAATTAAGACATGACTTTAGTCAGTTAACAGTATGTAATTATAGAAGGATTTATTGAATAATATATTTATATATCTAAAGTCCTCATATATTAAGGCCAACTCCCCTACATATTTTTTAATCAATTTTTGGCCTTTAAAAATATTTTTTGAAAATCAATCTCCCACTTAAATAAATTCAGACTTCTAGATAGGTTTACACAGACTTTATAAATTTTTGATAAGACATACCAATAAATTTTATTATAAGATATTTATAAATTATTAAAGCTCCAATAAGTATATTTTAGATGCAAAAAGTATAATGGATCTAAATTTATTTATTATCTTACTATTCTTTACAAAGAAGTAATAATATTTGTAATTTATTTTTTAATTTTATATAAATAAAATTATTTGTATTTAGTTGTTAGTATTTAGGTATGTATTAGGGATTTAATGATTCTCTCTAAATAATAAATTAATAAATTTATTTTCTTCCTTTTGTCATTCAATTACTTTATTTATATTATAAAACAATTGTTTTAATATTAATTAAATAAGAAAGAATAAAAATGATTCTTATTTTTATATTGGCTAAAATTTTATTCATTTATCTTATATAAGCTGTTTAATGTACTGCAAATCCTTTAGTTAATATTGAATATTGAAATTTAAAGTTCTTTCATTTTGAATTACCTAATTTTAGTTTACTGTAATCCACTTCAAATAAATTCACATGAAATTTGATTATTTAAGGAGATAAATCAAATTTCGAAATTCCTTAATATCCAAGCATGAATAAAAATTAGAATTATATTCTTTAATAATGTGTGATAATTAATAATTTCTCATGATAAACTAAAATCAATTAGCTAATCAATTGCTCAAGATATGTGAATCCCTAATTTATATTCTTATTTAGATAATAAAATAATTATTGATAAGAATTTAAATTATAAAATAATACATCAATCTGTGAATACTTTTTTATTGATCTTTTCTAAAATTTAACTAAAAATAAAAAATGTTTTTATAATTACATAAACCCCATAACTTATTATAACTATCAAATCTACACTAAGGATTAAGAAAATATAAATTTAAATTAAAGCTAAATAAATGTGCGATATTAGTTTAAACTTAAAGCAAGACAAAAGATCATCACAATATCTTAATTATCAGATGCAACATTGGGATTAACTTTTAATTTCATAAAAAAATATAATTCCAATTTTGTTTACAGAGTTTTAAAATCATTTAAACAAATATGAAAGATTAAGAGAAATTTAAATTATGAATGAGATTGAAAACTTTAAAATTTTTCTTGGTTCATTTTCAAAAAAATATAATTAATTCCTTTAGATTCCTTTTAAAGATCAGGATTTATTTTAATTTTTTTGTGGAAATGTAATAGAAAAAGTTAACTTTTGGGAATTATGTAAAATTACTTTCTAATTTTAAAATATGATTTTATATATTGTTTAGAATATTACTGTAGATTTTTTTATAATCAAATAATAGCTAAATAAAGATATGAGTTTGAGTATTTTATTATAATTCTATGATCATTTTTATAATAAACAAATAAAGAGGGGGTTTTAATCAAAATTAGAGTAAATAATTATTTTACTGAAAAATATACTTATTTTACAGTGATTCTAATTTTATCCTTTTATATTATAAGTTGGTAAAAGCATATCAAGCACTTTAATTAATTAAATATTGAAATTTTAAGTTTACTTATATTTGTTTCAAATTAATTCACAAGAAAATTGATTATTTTAAGTGAAAAACCAAATTAATTTTACTTTTTTTATATTAATAGATAATAATTTCTGATGATCAACCAAAATCTATTAATAAATTCCAAAAATAAGTGGAGACCCTAATTTATTTTCTTATTTAGATAAATAAATAGTTATTTATTAGAATTTAAATTGTAAAATAATACAACAATCTTTGGATACTTTTAAAAGGTCTTTTCTAAAATTTAACTAAAAATAAAAAATATTTATTAAATTACATAAACCACATAGCTTATTATAATTATAAAATCAGTAATTAAAATATAAGAATCTAAATTTTAATTAATTACTACTAAACGAATTTTTAATTTTGTTAAATTTAAAAAAGGATGAATGATCATCACAAATTATTTAAAATCATAATAAAAATATAATTCCAATTTTCTTTTCTGAGTATTAAAATCTATAAAACAAATAAAAATGATTGAGATAATATTATAGTAATGAATGCTATTGAGAACTTTAAAACTGTTCATGATTCTTATTAAGAAAAAATTAAAAGAATTACATTTAGTTAATTCCTTTATTTGTGGTTATGAAGGAGAGCAATTTAACTTTTGGGTTTTGTATTAAAGTATTTTCTCATTTTAGAATTTTTTGATTATATGGATAATATTACTGTAAATTCTTTTGGCCGTTAAGTAATAATTAAATAAAAATTTTATATCTTGATAATTTTAAATTGATTAGAATGGAATAAATACTTTTTAAAAAAGGGTATTAGCGTTGAGAGTTGTTAGTATATTATTGATTTCTCTATAGTAATAAATGAATATCATTTGTTCTTTTTACCATTTAATTATTAGGGTTAATTTGTTTAAAATTACTTTGGTTAACTCTTAATATAAATTAAGAGTAGATTTAAATCAGAATTAGAATTAGTGTAAGAAATATTTTAAGAAAATTAAAGCTGAAAGAGTACTTTCAAGCAAAGCGAAGCAAAGAAAAAAAAGATATCCTTTAAAATAACTCAAATTTTACCTTATTATCTATGAAACAGTTAAAGAAAAGTAATTACTTTAATTCATTTTGATTCAAGAAATTTAAAGCTCATTCAAATTGAATTTCCACTAATTTTAAGTTTACTTTAATTTACACTGAATTAATTCACTTAAAATTTGATTATTTAGGATTGTTTTATTAATTTGAATTATCCTTTCTTTATTAATTATAGATTTTCTAATATTGAAATAAATTTATGTTAAATTCTGATATAAATTGAATTGAATTAATAAACTTGATATATATGCAGAAACCCAAATTTATATTATCAAATCTTTATAAAATAGTTATTTATAAGAATTTAAATTATAAAATAATACAACAATATGTGAATACTTTTTATTTGATCTATTCTAAAATTTTATTATAAATAGTAAGTTTTTGTTTAATAGCATAAACTCCTTTACTTATTATAGTTCTCATATTTGTATAAACGAAAGAGAATCAGGATTTAATTAAAATAAACAAATTAATATCTTTTATTTAAATATGAAACTTGAATAACTGATTACCACAAACTCCTAATTATTTGTGGAGACTTTAATAATATTTATTTTTGTGTAGAAAATAAATAAAAACTCTATATTAGTTAATCTTTTTATCAGTTAATTTTTAAATACATAAGAATGGTTGAGACAAAATTTTATTATTGGTAATTATTCTTTATTATTTAACATAATTAAAGGAATAAATATCTTTATTAAAATTCTATTTTAAAAATACCTAATTTTATTAATAACTCTTTTAAAAATACAAAAAATTTACTAAAATAACTATTTATGATAGACAAATCATAAAAAAATTCCTTATTAGATTATTAATTTATTCTTTTTTATTCATTCTTTATGATTTTTGGTGTATTAGTAAGAATATAAATAAAATTTAATATTGTAATTTTTAATAATAAATTTTTAATCTATAAATTCTTTAATTGATTTAATTGATAACAATTAATTGACCTGATTTGCCTGAGAAGTAAATTAAAAATGAAAAAATAGTTTCTAATCTATTTTTAATATGCAATACTATTGTATCTTATTTTCTCATAATATCTCACAGTAAATGGACTTATTTTATACACCTTAAAAGTAAATTTTTTCTTGTTAACAAGACAAACTGATACCAATAGATTAATTCTTATTTGAACTATCATAAAAGTAAAATCATGGATAAATTGTATTTAATTTGAACACTAACAGTTTGGAGTACTAGTTAATTGATATCTAAAGAAGTATAATTAAAAGAATCGAATTAAGGTATTGTAAAATTCCTTATAACCTAAATGATAATATCATAGAAGTAAATATAGAATTTATTGATTTAAAATACCGTAAAGGTTCATGAATTAAGGACTAATTATATTAAGGCAGTTTTTTAACTTTTAAAATTTGGCCTCACTATCAAAATAAAAATTTCTGCTCTATTAAAAAAATTGTCTTATTAGGGGTAGAGGGTGGCCTTAATTAATGAATATTTACTTATATAATATTATTTCATAAATATAATTAGAATGAAAGCAGCTTATTGATTTATATTTCTTCTACTAATGAGTATTTCTAAATAAATCTGATTGAAATAAATTCATATGAAAATAGAGCTTATTAATGCATACAAACACTAAAGAACACTTAGATATAAGAATCAATTGGATTATCAAAAACTAAGGTAAATAAAATTAATATTAATAGATAAGCATTTTATACTGTTATTTAATTCTTATCACAATTTTTACAATTTAAAATTTGAAGAAATTAAAATTAATTAAATGTAATTTCTTTTGAATTATTTCTTTGTATTAAGAAGGTAAATAACTAATTTATTATTTAATCAAATTGGTTTGAAGGATATATAGATTAATAAATATTAACTTACTTAGATTTCTAGAATTTTTTCTGTTGCTACTCAAATATTTTTGTTATTTTCCCTTATCTTAAACTAAATGGAACGTTAATCATTTAATCTCAATAAATGAATTAATTTTTATCTTAAAAGTTTTATTTATTTAATTTTTATTTAATATTTATGAAAAAATTAATAGTAATAAGAGATAAAAGACAAAAAAATTGAAAATACCTTTTTTAAAAGAGTCAGAATCCTATGTGTAAACATTAATTCAAAATTAATAATAATTAATATTAAATCTAATATCTTAGGTAACTTTTATTTGTCAAGAAAATGCTAAAATTCCTGCTGAGGATGGTAAAATACCTCGTAATACTAAAGATCCT
>JH651225.1:1228037-1244905 GCA_000260095.1 Tetrahymena borealis
CTGGAGGAACCACTTCTAGTGGAGGTGGAGATCCTAAAACTGGTACTTCTGGAGATCCTACTACTGGTACTTCTGGAGGAACCTCTCCTAGCAGTGAAGGCAATACATCTGAAATTTGTATGATTGATGGTTGTAATTAATGTGATCATAAAAATAGTTTAGTATGTAGTATGTGTAATGATGGATATTATTTGGAAAACTAATCTTTATGTAAACTATGCACATATTTAACTGGATGTGAATAATGTAAAGAAAATGGCTGTAGAAAATGTAAATAGGGATTTATACTTTCTGGGTAAAATTTATTGTTTAACTTATTAATTCACCCTTATATATGATTTCATTCAATATAATTAAAATGATTGCTCATATTGAAAATAAAGCTTATGTATTAAGAGTTGTAATAGTAAGTTTTAAGCATTTTAACTTAGATTTTACATAAAAATAAATATCTGCTTTAAATTTTATTTTAATAGTATAAAATACAATGACCATTAATTAATTTATTCTTATCTAAATAACTATAAATGAATTGATTTTAATTTACCTTAGATTTTTAAAAAACCTTATTTTTAAGAACAATTTTATAAATAAATAGATAGTAGAATATTTGCAAATAAATATAAGCTGATGGAACAATTCAATGTGATGAAGATTATATATTTGATAAAAATACTAATTAATGCTTAAAATGCATTAAAGATATATAATAAAATATTAAGTGCGTTTTGCAATGTAGAAAAGAACAACATTTTGATCAGGAGACTAGATCTTGCTCAAGATGTCTCCCTATTCATCAAGATACTTGCTAGACAAAATGTGGTACATAGGAGTTCATGGATAATTTAGGTATTTGCATTCCTTGTCATGATACTTGCTTCAATTGCTAAGGTCCATCAGAAAAAGACTGCTTATCATGTATTTAAAAACTAGTGTTTAAGCCTAGCACAGGGAAATGTGATTTGTGTGAAGAAGGTAAATTCTTCAATAAAATTAATAATAATTGTGAAAAGTGTAACTAAAACTAACAAATAGTCACTGATTGTGAAGAAGAATTTGAAGAAAGTTTTTCTTTAACAAAAATATTAGATATTTTAACTATTATTAATGCATTATTATCCTTAATTTCCTCACTAATAACTCCTTAAGGCTCATCTATAGCCTGGCTTTATGTCTAAAATTAATAAATCTTAGGAAACTACATATTTTCTTCAAAATTAAGAGAACTAAAAAAGAATATTTTTGGACTAAAAGTGAGCTATGCTCATCATATTTTTACAATTATATCGAACCCATTTAAGATGTCTTCAAATAATTCAAATTAATTTAATAATTTTAATACTTATGATGGAATACTTGCTGTTAATTCATTTTAGTATGATTTCCTTGATAACTGCTTTTTACCTATTTTTATTTTAGGATTATCCTTTTTGATTCTCATAGTTTTCTGTTGCTGGGAAAGATTTAAGACAGGGGATGAAACTCCTAATAAATTCTATTAGTTATTTAGTTAGATAAAATGGAATCTCTTTGTTAACTTATTCAGATTAATTTCTAGTTTTATTATTTTTAATGTCTGCATTATCATTATCTGGAAAAGAGAAATGGAATATACAGACTTAATATTGATAGGAGCATTCTTAAGTTTATATTTACCTTTATTTATATTTTGGAATATTAAAGTTGGATATTCATTTAATACTATTTATTATAATGAAATCAACTAATATTTTTGTCTAACATAACAAATTGAAACATCAAAAACACTTTCTAGAGTATTTTGGATGATATTTGAGTGGAGAAAGGTAATTATCACTTGTATTTAAGCTAGTTTACTCTTAGATTAGGATAGGTAATAATTATGCTGTTGGATACATGTTGGTTTAAATCTTTTATATATTTTGTATTTTAGTTATACTAAGCCTTTCCTTTAAAGCTTAGTTAATAGAATTGTTTTGCTTTTAGAGCTTCTGTAAAATGGTATACTAATTATTCTAGGCATTGTATTAAATGACATAAGGTTAAATTCTCCTTAAGAAATATCATCAAGAAGCTTAATTACGTTTTAAGGTAAACTTATTTAAAGATTTCTAATAAAGAACTATTTATTTGAAAATATTAAACTTTAAATATAATTCATATAAAAATTAGTTTATATGATTACAATGATTGTGTTTGTTGGAATCTAAGCTCTTGTTTAAATATACTTTATTATTTAAAGAGTATTAAAAGCTGTAACGAGCTTTAAACTAAGTTCAAAATAGAGCAGTTCGAATAATAGTACAGAGGAATCTATGATAACATAAACAAGAGCAATTAATCTAGATTAAATTCTTATTGCAGTCCAATTTCCAAGGTATCGAAAGAGAATATTATGGAGAAAATGAAAATGAGGACTTAAAAAAAATATAATAAAGAATTTGTTTATAAATGAAATATATTTATCTATTTTTAGGTAAAGACTATATTTTAGATTGGCATACATTCTTTAAAAAGATATGAACTTATTTATTATTAGTAAATTTATATATAAGCAAATTTATAAGTAAGTATGATTAAATATTATAAGAATAAATTTCAAATTAGATTCTAAATTTATTTTATAGTTAAAATTATTTTTTCCACATTTGATAAATAAATAAAAATATTCTTTTTTTAGTTTAAAAAATAGATATTTTCATACTTATCATTAGATAAGTAAAAAATTAATATTATAAAATTAATCTTAGATTTTTTTAATTTATTGATCTCAACAGAGCTTAGTTAATTAATAATTTATTTCTATGAAGAAATTTAAAAAAATTTAGCAGAGAGAGGTTTCGATCCTCCGACCTTTGAGTTATGAGCCCAACGCGATTCCACTTCGCCACCCTGCTAATTATGAAATTATAAATGCGAAAATTAAATCCTAATCTATAAACTGTTTCTATAAAATGTTTCAATTAATAATGATTTTTTACTAATATAAATTTTAGTTTAACTATGTAATTTTTTTAAATTTTTAATAATCTCTCTTTTATTTTACTTATACTATCAATACAACAATTATTAAGAAAAAAATTAGAGGAAAGAAATATATATTGATTATAATTTAATATTGAAGAATATTAATTATGAAATAAATAGTTAATGAAAATATAACTAAAAAAATGATAGATTATCAATGAAACAATTAAATCTAATTTTTTATAATAAATCATTAATTACATGCTTTATTCAATTCTATTTTTGTGGTGGTAAAATTAATTTTTTTAAAGAATAAATTATTATTTTTTAAGTAAATAAAATACAATACTTAATTAATTTGAAAGTAAAAATTGAAAAAATATAATTTTCTTAAAAAAGCTTGTATTTAGATAATTAAGTAAATGACTAAATTATTGTTGATAATATTTTTAATAGTTAATATATATTATTAATTTAGCTAACCTGTAAGCTTGATACTTTCATTTTCCATTCTAAAGTATCAAATTTTCAAAACTGTCTTTAATTTTAAACTTTTCTTTGGCAGGTTTGGATTAAAATCATAATAGATATAAATCTAAATATTAAATTCTAATATAACTTTTTAAAAATAAATAAAAAATAATAATGAATAAATTACTTGAAAAATATTAATTTATTTCCATCATTGGCAATTAACTTTACAATGCTTTCTAGATTGTAGCTAAATAATCTTTTTAAGATACAAAATTTTATAGTCTTAATAGCTCTTTTAATATGTCACTTTATGTATAATTGAAATAAGTAAATTATCTATTAATAAATCTTAGAAATTAAACAACATATTACTTAAAAATTTAATTGTGCTTATATATTTTATTTAAATTATACTTATTCTCTACTTATAAATAGAGATATTTTAAGGGTAAAATATTATTTTTTTGATGAGAAATTAGATAAATTTATTGTAAAGATATTTATAAATTTTTAAAGCTTATTCTTATTTTTTAGGTTTTAAAAAGAATAGTAGATCTAAATTCCTTTTTTAAGCTTTTATTCTTTACAAAAAAATAATAATATTTAAATTTTATTTTTTAATTTGGTTTTAAAAATAAAAATACTTATTTTTGATTTTAATTAAGGTAATATTTTCTGATTTCTCTAAATTAATAAACTAATCAAGTTCTTTTCTTCCTATTCACTGTCTAACTATTTTTATTTATTTATTTGAATTAGAGAAACAATTATTTTAATGAAGTAATAAATAAAGAATATTAATGAGCATCTTTTGATATTAATATTATTTTGTTTAAAATTATTATGATATTCTCATAATAAACAAATGAAGACTTGAAGTGAACCAAAATTCATGAAAAGAATATATTTGGTAAAAATTAAAGTTAGAAGAGTACATTATATGAGAAAAATAAAAAACGATACTTATTTTTACAGCAACTCAAATTTAATTCTTCTATCTTAAAAGTGGTTAAAGACAATCAAGAACTTTAATTAACATAAATGTCTAAAGTTATAGTTCTTTCAAATTGAATTTCCTAATTTTAAGTTGATCTTAATTTGCTTCTAATTAATTCTCAAGAAATTTGAATGTTTAAGATGAGAAACCACATTTCAAAATTCTTAATTTCTTCACATAAATAAAAATTAGAATATTATTCATTTTTTAATGAGTTGAATCAATTAATCAATTTATAAAATATGTGAAGCCCTAATTTATATTCTTATTTAGAAAATAAAATAGTTATTTAAAAGAATTTAAGTAATAAAATAATACAACAATCAGTGAATACTTTTTTATAGGTCTTTTCTAAAATTTAACAAAAAACCAAAAATATCTGTTTAATTACATAAACCCCATAGCTTATTGTAATTATCAAATCTACACAATATACAAAGAGAATCTAAATTTTAATTAATTAAAACTAAAAGTTTTTGCTTTTAATTTAACCTTAAAACAGGATAGAATGATATATATTGGATCAGGGAAGATTGAATCCACTAGATAAGAAATAAACTTTTATTATATTTCTTTCAAGTTAAAATAACCTTTAATTTATTTACTTTAATAATTTAGGGTTTTGGGTTAGAATTGCCCATATCTAATATAATGTGGGTATCATATTTCATCAGAAAATTTATTCTGAAAAGAATTTACAACCAACCCTACACTTTTTCAGTAAATATAGGAATTTGGTGTCTCAAGCCGAAAAATCAATTAATAGATACTCAGATACTCATTATAATAGAATAAATACCTATTTAAAAAGGGATAGTAATCTCATTTTATAAAAGTGGATTTTAATTTATTAGCATAAATATATTTTTAAAGAAAATTAAAATTGTAAGAATTCTTTAAAACTAGAATAAAGAATATACATTCTTTTAGAATGACTTAAATTTTACTCTTCACAAGAGTTAAAGGTTAGTTAGTTAGTTAGTTATCAATTTAGAACTTTTCAATTTAGATGGTTAAAATCCATTCAAAATGAGTTTCCACTAATTCAAGTTTACTTTAATTTACATTATATTTATTCACTTCAATTTTGATTAATTAAGAAGATATAATAAATTAAGAGTAATCTTTCTTTCAATGATTTATATTCTTATTTATGTTATAAAGTGGTTATAAAATAGTTATTTATAAGATTTAAATTAAATAATAATACAACAGTATGTGAATACTTTTTATTTAATATTTTCTAAAATTTAATTCAATATAGAACATTTTTTCTTAATTGTATAAACTCTTTAGCTTGTTATTGTCCTCAATTATCTAAGAAACATAAAGAAAATCAAAATTTTGATTACAATTAATATATTTTGATTTACTTCTTGAAAACATGAATAATTGAATATCCCAAGATCTTAATTATTAATGGATACTCTAGTATTAGTGTTATTTGGATTGAAAATAAAATAAAACTCCTCAAATTTGCTTGCTATATATGTACTATTTACTGAAATATTTTTATTATGGAAAATTATTCTTCCTTTTCGGTAAATTAATTTAGAGGAAAGAATATCCTTATTTTATTGAATTAAAGTTCTTTTCTAAAATTCATAATCAATTAAATGGCTTGTAAAAAGTAGAGTAATTGGTTAAAATACCTTTTAATTGAGTAGAGAGTAATTTTTAAATTTTTCTAATTAGTTTATCTCTTTATTTTTTTTACATTCTTTACTATTTTTGGTGTATTTGTTATGATTTAAATAAAACTTATATATTAACTTCAAATAATGAATTTTTATTTCATAAATTCACTAATATCTGCTTCGTCTAAAAAGTAAAATGAAAATGAAAAAATAGTTTTAAACATATTTTTAAGCAATCCTATTTTATTTCATTTTCTCATCATATCTCCTAGTGAATGGACATATTTTATATACTTTGAAAGTAAATTCTTCAATATTAACATACAAATTGATATTTATAGACTAATACATATTTATCTATTTTTAAAGTAAAATCCTGGGTAAATTGTATTTAATTTGAAATCTAACAGCTTGGAGTACTAATAAATTGATATCCAAAGTAGAAAAATTAAAAGAATCCCTTTACTGAATTGTTAAATTCCTAATAATAGAAATGATAATATCGCAGAAGTAAATACAAAATTTATTGATTTAAAATATATACTTTTAAACCTATTAATTGGGGGTCAGTAGATATATTTGAACCTGGACCTATTGGGCAAATTTTTCTCCATTTATTGTGTAAAATTTGTCAACGAATAGTTCCCAAATTAATAGATTTAACATAATATATATTATTTCATAAATATAATTAGAATGAAAGCAGCATATTGATACATATTTCTTCTACTCACTAGTATTTCAAAATAGATTTAGTTGAAATAAATTCTTATGAGAATAGAGCTTATTAATGCATAGAAAGCTCTAAACTAGAATAAAAACAATTATCAAAAACAAAGGTAGCTAATATCTATATTAATAGATCATTTTAAAAATAAATTTTTTATTCTCAACACAATTCCTGAAATTAGAAGATTTAATAAAAAGGAATTCTAATTTCTTTTGAATGAATGAATTTTTTTATTTTGATGCATATTATAACTGATTTTTTATAGAATCAAATTATATTGAAGGATAAATAAATAATAAAATATTAACTTTATAAGATTTTTAGAATTTTTCCTGAGGTTACTTATTTTCTTTGCAATAACACAAAGAAAAATAATTATAATCTCAATAAATTAATTAATATTTATCTAAAATGCTTTTATTTTTGCTTAATTTAATTTTTTAATTTAATATTTGTTAAAAAATATTAGTTTTAGATAAAAGACAAAATAATTAAAACTACTTATTTTAAAAGAGACAGAATCCTTTAAATATTAGTAAATATTAATTCATAAATAATAAAAACTAATATTAAATTTTAAGGATACATGCTTTGGTTTTTGTGAAGATGAAGGATCCTCTGCTGGCGGAGAAATAGATCCTACCTCTGATCCTTCTGGAGGAACAACTACTGGTGGAGGTGGGGACCTTACAACTGACCCTTCTGGAGGAACAACTACTAGTGACCCTTCAACTGAACCTTCTGGAGGAACAACTACTGGAGACCCTTCAACTGAACCTTCTGGAGGAACAACTACTAGTGACCCTACAACTGATCCTTCTGGTGGAACAACTACTGAAGATCCTACAACTGACCCTTCTGGAGGAACGTCTACAGAAAGCACAACTTGTATAATAGATGGTTGTAGTAAATGTAAAGATAGCAATAGTCTAGTGTGTACTTAATGTAATAATGGATATTATTTGGAAAAGTAATCTTCATGTAAATTATGCTCAAATTTAAATGGATGTGAAATATGCAAAGATAATGTTTGTAAAAATTGTAAATAAGGATATATACTTTTCAGGTAAAATTTATTGCTGAGCTTATTAAATTACCCTCATATATTATGTTATTCAAACCTTTTAAATAATAATAAAAAAATTTAATTGATTTATTTTGCTAAAATAAGTATTTTGAAGCATAAAATAATCTAAAAGTGATTTTTAAAAATTACCTAATATTTAATATCTAAATAAATATCTACAATAATTTTTACTTATTAAAAATTTTTACAAAATATAGATAAAATTGTATTAAGTGCAATGATCACTAATTATTTGACTCTAATTCTATTACATGTAAGTGCATTGATCTCTACTTACCTGAGTAAATTTTTTAAAAAGAAACTTTTTTAATAACAAAATTATTAATACATAGTGAGCAGAATATATGCAAATAAATTGAAGCTGATGGTACAATTCAATGTGGCTAGGATTTTATTTTTGATAAAAAAATTAATTAATGTATAAAATGTATTAAAGATATCCCAGATTGTGAAGAAGAATTTGAAGAGAACTTATCTCTAACAAAAATATTAGATATTTTAGCCATTATTAATGCATTAATATCCTTACTTTCCTCACTAATAACTCCTTATGGTTCATCGATAGTATGGATTTATGTCTAATATTAATAAATCTTAGGAAATTATATTTTTTCTTCAAAATTAAGGGCAGAATAAATGAATTTTTTTGGACTAAAAGCAAGCTATGCCCATAATATTTTTACAATTATACCTAATCCATTTAAGATGCCTTCAAAAAATTCAGATTAAATTTATAAATTTAATTGCTATGATACAATAGTTACTGTCAGTACATTTTGGAACAATCTCTTCAATAATTGCTTTTTACCCATTTTAATTTTAGGGCTATCCTCTTTACTTCTCATAATTATAAGTTGTTGGAAAACATTTAAGACAGAGAAAGAAAATACTAATAATTTCTCTAAACTATTTAGTTATATAAAATGGAATCTCTTTGTAAACTTATTCAGATTAATATCTAGTTTTATCATTTTTAATATCTGTGTTATCTTTATCTGGAAACAAGAAATAGAATGGATAGATTTTATATTGACAGGAGCATTCTTAAGTATATATATTCCTTTATAAATTTTCTGGAATATTAAAGTTGGACATTCATTTAATACTATTACATTTAATGATATCAACTAATATTTTTGTTTAATATAAAAAATTGAAACATCAAAGATGCTTTCTAGAATATTTTGGATGATATTTGAGTGGAGAAAAGTAATTATCACTTGTATTTAAGCTGCATTACTCTTAGATTAGGATAAATAATAATTATGCTGCTGGATACATGCTGTCTTAAACTTTTTGTTTATTTTATATTTGAGTCATACTAAGCCATTCCTTTAAAGCTTAGCTAATAGAATAGCTTTATTTTTAGAGATTCTGTAAACTGTTATGGTAATTATTCTTGGCATTATATTAAATGAAGAAAAAGTAAACTCTCCTTCATCAAGAAATTTGATTATGTTTAATGGTAAACTTATTTAAAGACTTTTAATTAAAAACTATTTATTTGATATGCATTAAAAATTAATATCTTTTCCCTATGAAAATTAGTTTTTATGGTTACAATGGTTGTATTTGTTGGCATCTCAGCTCTTATTTAAATAGGCTTTATTATTTAAATAATAATAAAATCCGCAACAAGCTTTAAACCTAATTCAAAATAGAGTGGTTCGAATAATAGTACTATAGAAACTATGATATCATAAACAAGAGGAATTCATCTTGATTAAATTTTTAATACAATCCATTTACCAAGGTATCGAAATAAGATACTATGGAAAAAATGAAAATGAATATATAAATTAATAAACTTATTAGGAAATGTTTTATGATTAAATTAAATTTATCGATATTTATGGTAAAGATAATCTTTAGATTGACATCTATTCTTTAAAATAATATGAACTAATTTTTAATAACTTTATAATATAACAGATATATAAGAATGTGTGCTTAAATTTAATAAGGAAAAACTTTCTATTAAGTTCTAAATTTTAATATGATCTTTAATTATTATTATGTGTGTAATGTAAAGTATAAATTATAAAAATATTCAGTTTTTTCATATATAAAAAATAAATATTTCTGAGTGTATTAATTAAATAAATGAAAAATTAAATTTATAAAAAATTATTTACATTAATTAAATTTTTTTATTTTCATTTATCATCAATAAAACTTTATGATAATTAATAATTTATGTATGAAGAGATTTTTAAAAAATTTAGCAGAGAGAGGTTTCGATCCTCCGACCTTTGAGTTATGAGCCCAACGCGATTCCACTTCGCCACCCTGCTAATTATAAAATTAATAATATGAAAGTTAAAACCTAATCTACAAAAAATTTCTTATCTTAATTAAATGTTTTTTTACAATATTTTAACAATTTAAAAAAATAGCTTGTTTTTTATGTTATCTAAATGTTATTTTTTTAATTTTTTATTAATCTTTAGTAATTTCTGCTTAATATCAATATAGTAATTATTAGGAAAAAATTGAAGAGACTAATTAAAATAGATTTATTTTAATTTACTAAATAAGAATACTATATAATACCAATGAATAATAATTAATGATAATATAACTAAGGAGAAAGACTACAAACCAAATAATTCAATCTATTTTTTTTGTAATAATAGAAATAATAAAGTGATTATTTTATTTACTTTGACATTTTTATGCAATTAAGTAGATGGCTAAATTATTTTTGATAATATAATAACTCAGCAAGCATGATATTTTCTTTCATCATTTCAATGTAGTTAAATTTATTAATTAATCAATATATTTTTTATAAGTAGTTTAATAAACATGTTATATTTATAGGAGAGATTCTTAAATAATTAAAATATTGAATATAAGATTTAGATATAAATATTATATGCTAATCTTTTATTTAATCCTTTTCTAAATAACAAAAGAAGTAAAGAGTATCATGGAGGGATTAAATTTAATCACCTTTTATTGTATTTTTTAAAATTGTTTGAATTTTATTAGTGCTTTAAAAAATTTTATTTTTTCTTTTTGTAAAGAATAAAATCATTTAAATATCCAAAATTTTCGTTTTAAATTTATAAAAAATAATAATAAAATCTAATTTACTAATAGTTTCTTACAAAAAATAATCATCCTATCAATATTAAGATTCTCTATATTTAATGTATTATTATAGGGAAGAATGCAAATATTGTAAAGAGAAAGAATACTTTAAGAAAACCTTTGTATATTTATAGATGGGTTTATTTTAGAGTGATTTTTATTTATTAATCAATTTAATTAATATTTGGATTTTATAGTGTACTTGGAAATTGTTAAATATGTAATATAGATTTGGAAAATAAATAATAAATGCCTTTTTAATGGAGATAAAATTATCTTTATAATGAATAAAATATCCATGTGGTAAAAGCCTACCATACCATAGGTTGTATTATTACTTCTACATAAGGGTAATTTTTAAATAATATAGAATGTTAATATTTGATAAAATGTGTTAAAGTAGTAATTGTAATGTGAGTTTTGTAAAATGAGATATCGTCTTTCGTAATTTGATAACTCTAATAAGTAATTTAAGTGTGGTGAGTACTTACTATCATATCATTATAAGGTATGCTATAAAAATTTAAAATATGAGTGTTAATATGGCAAATAGTCTTTGATCTTTAGTTAAATTTCAAAAAATGTATTTCTTAAGAGGAGAAAAATAATTTAATTGAAATGATGCTGAATAATTTAAACTGTTATAAGGATGTACTAGTAAAGACTCAAATATAGAAATTGATTTCTAGAATGCTTTTTAAAAGAATGTTTAAATTTTATAAGTAACAACAACTACTAAATTTATTTTAATAATTAGTAGTATTAAACAAGCTTATAAGAATAGCATGAAATAAATATTCTATTAGAATAAGTTAATACTAATATCTTACTGATAAGATTATTTTGGATCTTTTTAGAAGGAAAGAAAATAATCATCATTTTTAAATAAGACAAAATAATTCCTTGGATTCATATATCCCTTAATATAATATTTATCTTATACACATTTAAGGTGAAGCCAATTAATAATTAAAGTAAAAATTAGATTTTTAAATTTTCTAGATGTTTTAGTTAGTGAATAAAGAATTCTTACCAAAATAATATTTAATTAGGAAATCCAAAGTTAAACTTAAATTCTTTTATTCAATAACATAATTTTTATTAATATTTTTTTTATATTTATTATTATTGCAACAATATTTAATAGTACTGTAAAACCTATCAAATTCTGTCACCAAAATTTTACCCAATAAAAAGAGGTTTTAAGATTTCATCAATAAATTTTATTTTAAGGATATTTATAAATTATTTAAGCTCCAATATTTAGATACAATAAATATAATAGTCCTAAATATATTATTAACTTACTATTCTTTACAAAGAATTAATTATATTTGTATTTATTTATTGATTTTTTATAAGAAATAAAATAATTATATTTGGTTTTAAGTATTTAGGTATGTATTAGGGATTTAAAGACTATAAAACAATTGCTTAAAGGAATTAAGTATATTAAATATGATAGTATAGAAATGATACTTATTTTTGCAGTTACTCAAATTTATCTTATAAGCAGTTTAATGTGTATCAAATACTTTAGTTAATATTGAATAACAAAATTAAAATTCATTCATTTTGAATTACCTAATTTTAGTTTACTGAAATCCACTTCTAATAAATTCACATGAAATTTGATTATTTAAGCAGATAAATCAAATTTTGAAAATTCTTAATATCCTCTCATTATACATAATAAGAATATATTATTTTTGACATTTTGAAAATTAATAATTTCTGATGATAAACTAAAATCATTTAATTAACAATTACCGAAAATATGTGAAGACCTAATTTTTATTCTTATTTAGATATTAAAAGAATTATTGATAAGAATTTAAATTATAAAATAATACAACAATCTGTGAATACTTTTTTATTAGTCTTTTCTAAAATTTAACTAAAAATAAAAAATATTTGTTTAATTACATAGACCCCATAGCTTATTTAACTATTAAATCTACACTAAAGATTAAGAAAATCTAAATTTTAATTAATTAAAGCTAAATAAATGAGTGGTATTAGTTTAAACTTAAAATAAGACAAAAAATCATCACAAATTCTTAATTATCAATTGTAACTTTGGGATTAACTTTACTTAATTTCATAAAAAGATAACGCCAATTTTGCTTACAGAGTTTTAAAATTGATTAAACAAATGTGAATTATAGAGAGAAATTTAAATTATGAATGATATTGAAAACTTAAAAAATGTTCTTGGTTCATTTAAAAAAATATTATTTAATTCCTTTAGATTCCTTTTGAAGATAAGGATTTATTTTATATTATTGTAGTACTGTAGATTCATTTTATCATCAAATTATAGATAAATAAAGTTATGAATTTGAGAATTTTATTATTTATAATTAGATATAGTGGAATTAAAATATTCATTAAAAAAGGATTTTAGAGGTTTAAGGTATGTGTTAGGGATTTATAGATTTCTCAAAAGTAATAAATTAAAAAACTTCTGACATATTTGCCATTCAACTATTTTATTTATTTAAATTATTAAGCAACTTTTTTAAGGTATTACTATAAGAAGAAGATATTAAAGAATATCTTTTCATTTTTTTTATAAAATTCTGATGATGATCTCACTATAAATAAATGAAGTGTGGGTTTCAATCAAAATTAGTGAAAAGAAAATCTTTGGCGAGAATTAAAGTTAGAAGAGTCTTTTAAATGAAGCATACAAAAAGGGATTCTTATTATAACAGTGGTTCAAATTTTATTCTTTTATCTTATAAGTGGCTAAAATCGTATCAGTATTTTAATTATATTAAATATCGAAATTTATAGTTTATTCATTAAAAATTTCCATAATTTAGTTTACTTAAATTTACTTCAAATTAATTCATAAGAAATTTGATTAATTAAGGTGATAAATCAAATTTAAAATCCTTGATTTTCTTATTTTCATATACTAAAAGAGTTGATAATAATTTCTGATGATAAACCAAAATCAATTAATCAATTATCGAATGTATATGAAAACTCTAATTTCTATTTTTATTTAGATAATAAAATAGTTACTCATAAGAATTTATACTATAAAATAAAACAACAATCTGTGAATACTTATTTATTAGTCTTTTCTAAAATTAGACGAAACATAAAAAATGTTTGTTTAATTACATAAACCCCTTAACTTATTTTAATTATCATATCTATTCTAAAGATAAACCGAATCATAATCTTAATTAATTAAAACTAATAAATTTGTGATTTTAGTTCAAACTTTAAAGTAGATGATTATCATAAAATTATCAGATGTAACTTTTGGATTATCTTAATTTAAATTCTTAATAAAAATATAACAAATAAGTTGATTGAAAGAAGATTTTAACTATGGAGGAGATTGAAAACTTTAAAGCTTTTTGATTAATTTTAAGAAAAAGAATATAGTATTTATTCCTTTTAAAGATAAGGATTCATTTTATACTGTATGCTCTCTAATTTAAGAACCCTCCAAATTTATGATCCCCCTCTAATTTAAGGACCATGAAATTTTTGAAGACAATAAAACCATTTGTGTCAGCATATGATATTATTAGTATATCTCATTGGTATATAAATTAAGAGTGGATTTTTACAAAATTATTGAAATAAATAATTTTAAGAATATTAAAGAAGATAGAGTGCATAATAATGAGGGAAAAAAATACATATTCTTTTACAATAACTCTAATTTTACTATTCCGTCTTTGATCACTTTAATTCTTATTGAATCTAGAAGTTTAAAGTTCATTCAAATTGAATTTCCTTTATTTTCTGTTTACTTTAATTTACACCAAAATAACTCACTAGAAATTTGATTATTTAAGATGGTAAAACAAATTTGGAGTATCCTTTCTATAAATAAATAGAAATTTTAATTTTATATTTTTGAATTCTGACATGAGTTGTTAATAAATTCTGACAATAAGCAAAATTCAATTAATCAATTTCTAAAATATGCAGAAACTCTATTTTTTCTTATTTATATTATTAAATCGTTAAAAAAATAGTTATTTATAAGAATTTCAATTATAAAATAATACAACAATATCTGAATACTTCTTATTTTATGTTTTATAAATTTTATTCAAATTAAAAAATGCTTCTTTAAAAGCACAAACTCCCTAACTTATTCATTTCATAAATTTATATCTATTGAAAAGTTAATCAAAATTTTAATTTAAAAAGTTAACATTATTATTTACTAACGACGCTTGAATTATTGTTTACTACAAAATTTTAATTATTAGAGGTGATTTTAATATCAATTTTTTTAGAGTTGAAAAATAAATATAAAACTCCATACTAGTTTATCTTTTTATCAGTTAATTATTTTACATACATAAGAATGAAGGAAATAAATTTTGATTATGGATAATCCTTCTTCTTATAAATTAATTTAAAGGTAAGAATACCCTTATTACTATTCTATACTAAAAATAACAATATTAATTTAATGACCTTTTTAATAATACAAAAAATTTATTAAAATAACAATTTGAGTATATCATAACAAATAATTCCTTATTAAGGGTGGGTGAGGGAGGGGGTAAACAAAAATTAAGGCATATTAAAAAACCTGATTCTTATGTATTATTTTAAAAGGGTAAAAAATTTCACTATCAATATACTAATAATAATCCCCCTCTTTAGTTTTAAAAAATTTGAAGGGGGCTATAATTGGTAGATTTTAGTATTGTAATTATTAATAATAAATTTTTAATCTGTAAATTCATTAATTGATAATTATTGATTGACCTGCATCTGCATTGCCTGAAAAGTAAATTAAAAATGAAAAAATAGTTTAAAATCTATTGTTCATTTGCAATACTATTGTATTTCGTCTCGTCTTAATATCTTTTTGTGAATGGATATATTCTATATACCTTAAAAGTAAATTTTTCACTCCTAATAATACTAACAATTAATGCTTATTTGAACTATTATTAAAGTAAAATTACGGATAAGTTGTATTTAATTTGAACTCTAACAGTTTGGAATACTAATAAATTGTTATCAAAAGAAGTAAAATTAAAAGAATAGAATTACTGAATTGTAAAATTCCTAATAATCGAAATGATAGATTCGTAGAAGTAAATAAAGAATTTATTTATTTAAAATATAAAACATTATTTCATCAATATAATTAGAATGAAAACAGCTTATTGATATATATTTCTTCTACTAATGAGTATTTCAAAATAAATTTGAGTGATATAAATTTATAAGAGAATAGAGCTTATTAATGCATACAGATGCAGAACTCTGAATTATTATTAATTTAATTATCAAATACTAAGGTAACTAATATCGATACTTAAAGTGAAAAACACACTTTTTAAATCTTCCTTTTATTTTTATTTCAATTCTTACAAATTTGAATTAATTAATTCTTTAAATGAGACAAAAAATATTTCTAGAATTTCTTCTACTATTACTTCAAATATTTTTGTAAAAATACCTTTTATTTATCTAAATACAAAGATAATAATATAATAGTCATAAATGATTAATTTTTATCTTAAAAGTTTTTTATTTTTATTTTAGTTACTTACTTTGTTTTTCATATTTGTTAAAAAATTATTAGTATTTAGAGATAAAAGACAAACAAATTAAAGATACTTATATTAAAAGAGACAGAAGACTTGGGATTGTAAAAATTAATTGATTAACATTAATAACTAATATTATAAAAAAGACGGAGGTCTGTTTAATAAAAGATAAAGAAACACTGGGATGTGGAGGGAATCCCTCAACTGGTACTTCTGGAGATCCTACAACTGGTACTTCTGGAGATCCTACAACTGGTACTCCTGGAGATCCTACAACTGGTACTTCTGGAGATCCTACGACTGGTGGAGATCCTACAACTGGTGGAGATCCTACAACTGGTGGAGATCCTAC